>VZTE01005803.1:156102-167815 GCA_013397775.1 Eulacestoma nigropectus | reverse complement strand
ACGGGGGACGGTTTTTTGTTTTGTTTTTTTTGAGGCTGTCACTGCCGACCTCAAAGTAAAACTTACCAAATTTTATATAACCTCCAAATCTACAGCAGGCTAGCCTAACTCTTCACGCTAGAAGTTGCCAAAATAACAAGTTACAATGACTCCTATAAGGTCATTACAATCTGCAAACCTTGGAGAAGATCCACTGAACACATTTTAAAAGGACAGAGGATCTTGCCTACAGCAACAAGTGGGATAAGCAGTCTTAAGAAAGCTTAAGACCTTAATATACTTCTTGCAAAACTTCTCTTGCCATTTACAAGATAAATGTACCCCAAGCACCCCAACCAGGAACCCAAGTGGCGGATATTTCCACAGTGGATTTATGCATTAACTCACCTGTATTAGGAGCTAGGATTTCCAACAAATGCAATAAAAGAAATGCTAAGCAAGGGAAAAGACAGTGACTCTTTTACAAATGAGTTATTGTCATGTATATTATTAGCTGTTGCTAGTTGCATGACAGACTGTTTTGTTAATTCAATCATTCTTTGAGTGCAAGTTATAAGCAGTGTATTACATAGCATTCATATAAAATAACTTGAGCCACATATCTTTTCTAAAAATAGTTTACCTATTCTTTTTCCAATGAACTATAATCGCTTCAAAGAAAATCCTTTAGAAAAAAGCTTCAGCATGGCACTGCATTTATTTATTATTTTCAAATTCTAGTTCACTCACATATGGCCAGTTTACACAGTAGGCAGAGTGAACTTCAGGGGCTTCCAGGTGCAAGAAACAAGAAATGCCTGTCAGAACTATAAGCGTAGGAGCCAGCAGCTGAGCTGACTCCATTCTTTGTTCTACAGGATCAATCAAAACAATTTACTCACTAAAAAAGGAAACAGCACCAACAGTGTCCTACTCACTATTGCACGACGTGCCTTGAGCGATCAAATGGATATCACACACCACTTCTACTGCTAAAACAACAAGGATATAGCTGGATTACCTCCAGAGCTAGATCTTTACTCCTGCTGAGTCAAGGTGCTCTTTGACCCATACTAATATAGCATTTCTTTTTCCACAGAAGCGGACAAGTTGGGTGATCATTTAGGAGCCAGATTTAACAACTGTAAAATATTCCATGGCTTCAGACAATGGGTTAGACAAGCATTTGTCAGGAAAGCCATTGGTGCACGTGATCTTGCCAGAGAATAGGGAAATGGACTAGAGGGATACTGAGGGCCCCTCTAGCTATGCTTTCTAAGGTTCTCTGTTTTCTATCTTCAAAACTTAGGGGGAATAAACCAACAAGTGGTTGCTTCTCAATATAGAGCTCATGGCAGTAAGAACAGCACTGCAGGATTTTGTGGCGTTTGTACAAAGGTTCTTGTGAAAGAAAGCATCCACCTTTTCAGTAAACAACTGCATTCAACCCACCTACTTGACAGAGGAAACCTATATGATGTAATCAGCAAAGCTTTTGATACTACCTCTCACAATATCCTTCTGAACAAAATGTCTAGCACACAGCTGAGCAACTAGGTTAGCGGATGGGTGAGCAACTGGCTCATAGATTGAGCACAGAGGATGATAGAAAATAGGGTAACTTCAGGCTGGCAACTGGTCACTAGTGGGGTTTTGCAGGGTTCCATCCTTGGCCCACTTCTCTTCAACATCTTCATAAATGACTTGGACACAGGACTCAAAGGAATACTAGGTAAGCTTGCCAACAACATCAAATTACAAGTTGTCAACTCCCTCAAGGGCAGAGAGGCCTGGCAGAGAGACCTTAACAAATCAGAGGACTGGACGATCACCAGCCAGATGAAGTTTAACAAGGGCAAGCGCCAGATTCTGCATCTGGGATGGGCCAACCCTGTTTGTATAAACCAGGGAATAAGAGGATGGAGAGCAGTACTGTGGAAAGGGAACTGGACTCCTGGTCCTTTGGCAAGTTGAATCTGAGCCAGCAGTGCCCTGGCAGCCAGGAGGAACAACCGCGTCCTGGGGGGCATCAGGCACAGCATCACCAGCTGGGCAAGGGAGGGGATTGTCCTGCTCTGCTCTGCACTGGGGCGGCCTCACCTCGAGTGCTGGAAGTAGTTTTGGGTGCCACAATATAAGAAAAATATAAAGCTATCAGAGAGCATCCAAAGGAAGGCCACAAGGGTGGTGAAGGGCCTCACATTGCTGTTATATCAGCCATATAAAGAAGAGTTTCAGCAAAACACTCTAGGGATTTACAGCTACTTTGATGCTACTGAAAGGCAGTGTGAACAGTGACAAAAGAGGCTTTTTTGGAGGAAAGTTCTAATCAATGAATGAAATGGAAACACCAGTTGTCAAGTAGTGTTATATGGCATTAATATTTTTTCAGAGTTGTGGCATACTAAAAGCATAGCAATGGAAAAATATAAATCTGCTCACAATAGAAGTGTTTTGCAGCATCCATGGAATCACTCTATCCCAGGAGTTGTCACACCAGAGCATTTTACCAAGAAAGTGTTTGCTGAGAAGAACTTACACTCAGACAGTGAGTGACCAGCAAAGCAAATAAAACAGAAACCAGGATAGGAAAATACATATTTAAGAAACCTTCTCACCACCTGAAATTCACTCCTAAGCATCAGTAAGTTTTCGGACAACCACACACCTGGGTATTTCTGAAACTGATTCCTCAGATCCTACATGTCCCTTCTCGTGAGGGCAAAGGGAACAGTCATTAACATCCAAGACATCTGGGGGCTCATTAAAACAGCAAGATGCAAAAGATTGGGGGAGGGGAAAATCAGCAGTTTATTTCAGTAACAGTCACTTAAAAAAAAAAAAAAAAAAACCTAAAAAACCCCACCATCGTTTATAATGTAGAACTCCCTCCAAAATTAGCTTACACACTGATATAAATTGGTTTTCTTTGTGGTCTAAAATTGACTTGCAGTTCACTGCTTAGTCAGAAAATAGCTACTGAAAAGCCCTGGCCTCAGAGCTTTTGGACTGTGGACTCCTTTCATCGTGTAAACAAATGCTTCAGATTTAAAGCTTTCCCATAATTGTTATGCTAACCTTGGAGCGAAACCTCTCCATTTGCATTTGAAGGAGCTAAATATTAGGCAGGGAAGAAAGTGGTCTTTTTAAAAGCATGAGAAAATATTCCTTCTTTTTGGTCCTCAACCATCTGGGCAGGCCCTGCTCCTCTCTCTCTCTCTGGCAAAGGCAGAGAGAAGGAAAAGGGGCACGGATGGTGGTAATCTTGCTGAAAGAGAATTAAGAAATTCCTTCAAAACATGAATGAATGAGACTTCCTTTAGGGGAGGGGAGTCTGTGTTCAAAAGAGATGTGAGAGGTTGTAGGCAGGGGGGAGGGAACAGGGACACAAACACATCAGTGAGCTAGCGAGTGATGTAAGAAGCACCTATGTTTTATTATGGGTTTCTCTCAACATGTTCTGGAACCTAGAGCCAGATTTCTTTATAGACCCGGCCGTGTGAACCCTGCAGCTAATGGGATGTTAATGTTTCCTCTTTCACCCATCTGAAGCTAAGAGAACTCTTTGACTGCATGTGCATGCATACTCATATGTGCATATGTATTCAGGTGAGAGAATAACTATGTGGGGGGGGAAAAAAAAAAGAGCAGTCACAGGTTTCAGTCCCAGTTTTGTGATATGGGAATTTCATTAAGTATTTCAGCAAGGGCAAAAGGGATAACACTTGAATAAAAATCCCACAGTTCTGAGATTTCTAGTAATACGGTTCAAGTAAAGAAATTTTCACAAGAAGAATCATTCTCCTTTTCAAATAGCTCTGTGTGAGGGGTCGTCTCTGTCACTGCACAGGTCAAGAGATTACCCCACTAACTGTTTAGAGTTAAAGCTGTAATCAGTAGAATAAATATTTGATATTACCACAGTTAGCATATAATAGTGAAAAACAAGACTGACAACCTTCTTAAAAATAATCTAGGCCAAATGATCTGCTGGCACAACTCTGCTCTTGAAGTCATGCCAGCAGGGAGTTTGGTGTTACATTTTGAGCTGCTAAAGGAAGTTATCACAACACATTTTCTCATGACAAAAGCAAAAATAATTAATTGCACCGAAAGGAAATTGAGCAAGGATTGGTAGATTATCACATGCCAGAATGACCGAGTTTCTGCTAGCTGTGTTAGTGGTTTCTGTCTATTTTCCATCCATTTCCTTGCAGGGCAATGGTTCCACATTCTCATTGAATTTTCTGTTAGCATCAGAAGCAAACCAATGGTTGAACCAGCAAGTGAGATTTGCTGCATCTTGGTCATCTATAACATGAGAAATAGAATTCGCTTTATGTTTTCCATTACATTGCCATTCAGGATTGAATTTCAGTAAAGGTTCCAGTTTCTAAAGGGAGGACAATCATTAAATACCACTTGCACATTTTACTCTTTAGGTAAAAATAATTGTTGTGTTTCATTCCATAGCTGTACTGTGCCAAGCAAGGGATGTACCTACCTGGACGATTCCACAGCAACTTCTTGAAACTACAAGGAATCCTTGTAAATGTGATTATGAACATGGGTTAGGCCCAGGAGGAAGCCAAGAGTCACCAAAACAGTAGCCCTGCAGTCATAAGCATCATCTCTGTGCTTGTGCACGCTAAGTGTATGGGAAATTCATCCCATAAAGGCCAAGGTATATAGAGGGATTTAAACCCACTACAGTTCTAACTAGAGAAGTCAAGACAAAAAGCAGGCAAGATCAAGCCTTGCCTTCACCTGTACAAGCACTGGTTGTGTACTTCAAGATTTCCAAAATTTTGCTCCACAAGAAAGTGGACAGATGTGAGAAAAACTAAGTATCATATATCCTAAACAAAAATGCAGACATAATTGTCACCAGGCCTTGGGACAAGTCCTCCTTTTTGTTAACCAAAAAGTAAATAATGTTTTGCCTCACTCCCAATGAAAAGAACAACAAAGTGGAAAAAAGGTGATAGCGGATTAAATTTAATTGCCATGTATGTTTTCCCTACCAACACATTGAAGAGTGTCTTGGAAGCTCCAGACTCTTCTTTACTTAGGGTTGGAGTATAACACTTTTTACTGAACACATTAGACTCCAGCAGCAAATTTCACAATTTATGAGGAAAAAAACCCCAAAACATCTAAACCCTGATTTTTGTGCTGATTTTATTCTGAGATTAATAGCAGAATGAAGACCCATAGTTTGCATCTATGCAGATTGTTTGTTGCGTGTACTAAAGCAGTATAAATGCACTCAAGCTACCATTTTTTCAGTTGTGCTATCAGCTGCAGATGTTCCATTTTCTTGGATAAGGCAGGGATGTAAAGCCAGCTCTATCTCATTCATGTTTCACCAACTTATTTTCAGGAGAATCAAGGGACGAAGGCAATAAATACATATTGTAACTTTTGGGATCTACCACACACCAATACCTAATTATGATACACCTGAGCTTCAGGGTTTATAGAGATGATGTGAGCTTCCCTTTCCATGCAAAGGGCCTCTTTTCTCTCAAACTAACACAAATCCCATCAATGCCTCTAAAAAGGTAAACATTCTAAAATAAGCTAACAAGTATTACCCATTTTTCAGAATGGCTTAGAAACTAGTTGAAATTAATTCAATACTTATCAGCTGAATGATTTAGGTTTTGGTTCCCAAATTGTTAAACCATCACAAGCCCAAGAAGGAGGAAGCTAATAACTCAGCTGTCATTTCTTCTTAGTTCCCATTTCTTCCCAACTCTGTTTCTGATGGTTATTGCTAGTTCTAGATCAAAGTGCTGACAGTTCACTGTCCATGTGGTCATTAATAAAGCCTTTGCTGTATTTGTTAATGTACAGCTGCAGGCAAAATGGAAATTCTTTATTCCTTGCACCAATGCAGCAGTACTCTTCTGCTGGATGTACAGTAATGAGCCCATGGCTACACATATACAGAAACCATGGTCACTGGCTCAAAAGCAGGCCATTGCCTCCTAAAACATGTTTCTGCAATAACTTTGGTAGGCAGCATCACTTTACACTGTCTTCTGTAGCCCACCAGGCTTCTTACCAGACCCACCATGGAGCAGCTTTAGGCACAGACCAGCCTCCCCAGTGGCAGTGAGCTGGTCCTCAGACAATTAACTACTCCATCCTCCACCTCTCTTCACATCCAGGGATAGTTATTCCCAGATGCATTAGCCAGCTGCTCACAAACATAACAGATGCTCAGTTTGACTGGTTTTAACCCAAAAGGTATAATTAGTGGCAGTTTAACATAAAGACCAAAGAATAAAAATTTTAACAAGATAGTTGAACATAATTACACTTAGTAAACACTGATGCTGAACACATAGGGCTATGTTTGGTTGAAACCAGAATTTGCAAAAGGCTTAAAGTTGTCTTTATTCCCAAACAGTTTCACCTGCTTTCTCCCACTAGCAAGAGAAGGATCCTCTCCCTCAAAGAAAAAAATATCCTGTCCTCATCAGAAAGATTGTCAGTATAGTTCTTTCATAGAGGAGGTTGGTATTTAGTGCATGACTATACCCTTCATATAGTACCTAGCTGCTAACAAAAAGTCAAAGAACATTACTCCATTTTTGGGACTGATTTATTTTCAAAGCTTCAGTGATGCAGCCAACACATGCATCTGTTTGGATAAATTCTGAACTCTACCATTGTGTGCATTCCCATGTAACTACTTCTTTTCTCAGTATGTTGTACAGTTGCAACTTGACACCCTACAAGGTTTCGTTAGTGTATAGAGTTTATATAGAGTTAGGTCGTTCTATGAAACATATGATGAAAGAAGGAAACTCCAGTCAAAGCGGTCAAACATTGCTGCTCCAAGACAGGCTCTAAGCTCTTTATCTTGACAACTAAAGTAGGCATTCCCTTCCCAGAGAGTGACCCTATCATACGCTTCTTTTTCAGTCTCAGCTTTAAGCAACCAGAGTATGCTAGTTTTGCATAGATCCTAATTAAGAATGAATTTAACAACAGACTTTGGAATGTGTCTAGAGTTCTCACGTGAATTTTTTAGACATGCTTGATGCCAAATGCTCAGTGTGGCACAACACATCCAGTAGGACTTATACCTTTAAACACATACATTTCTGAAAACAACATGGGTGTATTTTTTAATTTAAGCCTGACACCTACCATCTTTTACAGAAAAGGTTCCTACAGGGTTTTTGATATACAGAGCAAATTGCAGAAAACAATCAAAATCCTCGTTGCTATTATAGGTGACGGACTCTTGTTGTCTAGCACTTGGCAGCTATCATAGAAGGAAAGGGACATAATTATACACACTTGAGGCTTCATTTCCTTCACAAGCATCCTTCATTAGTACTCTGGTAAATATACTTGCACATCTTCAGGAAGACAAACACTGCTTTTTGCAGGATGCCTCATCAATGCACTAATTTGAGGTGGCAAAACACATAGCAAATCATTTATCAGCTTTTCTGTGGTCTCTCCATACACTGGGGAAGCCATGAGCCAGCTATTACCACATTATGTATTGATAGCAAGGGTCAATATGATTTCATACAGCCTGGGGTTTCTTGTTTGTTTCTTTAAAACATAAAGACCAAAATGCTGCTACTGACTTTCCTTTTTCCTAGGGTAACACTTTTCATCCCCTTCTCCTCACATCTAGTTTGTATGTTCTTTGGAGCAGGAATGTTTCTGCATGGCACTTCTCAAAAGGGATTTTGTTGTAAATGTCTCAGGAGTCAGCTCTGAACTTCGGACACTATTTTCTTTCCTGTCTGATGCAGACTTCACGTGTGACAACAGGCAGGGCAGTAAAGCCATCCACACCTCATTTAGACTCTACATCTAAAAGGGACAGAAAGAAACACGGTGCATACTGTCCCATCAGTTACACAATTCACAAAGATTATTTGTTTGCTGAGGTTTCTTGGAGATTGATAAAACTCTGGCGCTAAAACCCTATTCTTATTAACACTTCACTCAGTAGTTCCTCCCCTGCTCTTCCTAAAACTTTAAAACAGATTTTTATGATGCTACTAACTTACAGATTTTTCCTTTATAGACTGTATTGCCAAGCTGTAACAGAGTAAGATTTCACTGAGACATCCTACCATCCCATGCATTCTCTGATTTTCCAGAGGGCAGATGCCTCTCAAAAATCTTGCTCACAGGTAAAATGTAGGTACTACCCCTCTCCCTCTCACACAGAGGCAGCATTGACATTTTCAGGCAGTAATATTATTTCCTCTTTTTGCCATTTTATTTTCCTGCTAAAGCCCGTGTAAAGTTTTGGGACATCACCAGGCTTATAGAAGCAGCTGCTCTCTTCCCTCTCTGCTCCTGTTCTCTGTTCATTCATAAATTCAGAAGTACCCTGCACAACACAAAATCCTTGTGTGGGTAATGTGATGTACATATCATTGCATTAGCCGTATTTACTAAGCTATAAGCAAATTATGTTTTGCATCATAGCCGTGAAGACAAATATAGTAATAGAATCAGGTACCTTTCCAACCAGATGGAAATTTGCTAATGCAATAGGAAGTTGCTTATTAAATACAATGAACTTCTGGTGTCAGGAAATACAAACTGCAAGCATCATCAGGTGAAGGGAAAATGTCTCCTTTAACGATCCTACACACAGATACATAAATTTATCCTGATTAGAAAAAAGCCACTCAATACTTAGGCTCTCCTAAATGAGGTTGCTGGTTTGTAATATTTTTAAAATAGACATGACAATAAACTGCTAAAGAAAAGACTTGTCATCTTTTCACAAGTGGAAAAAGAAGCTATTATGTAAGTCCTGACTTTAGACCAACATTGGAATGAAGAACAAATCCTTTAAAGCACTCTGATATTAGCATTTTATGCAGATGTTCTAGACCTTTCAAGCAGTGATATGATCTAAGACATATGATATATTGGTTACAGCAATATTTTTAACAAGCAACACCTAGACCAGGTGAATGAATGTATTCGTGAGAAACAACATCAAGAATATGTGAGTTGCAAACAAGCAGAACAAGACAATTAGCAACGCATTTATTGATACCAGGTGAAAAGTTCTTTCAATCAAATCCAGGATAGCAGTTAAGGAACAGCCTATCTTATTGATTACTCTGTGCAAACTGATCACTGAGCAGTTACTGAGTAGTTCCAGTTCACCATGCCTTGCAAGGACAGGTAAGGACACAGCCTCAAAAACCTAAACTGTCACCTACCCCTATAAGGCTTATCATCTTCAAAATGGACTCATCATAACAAGGCTGCATAACTGGTTACGTTCAAAACATAGAACCATACTGAAGCTCCAGAACAGCAAGTTACTTTCATTTAGGTGCACAAAACCAATTCACTGGAAAATGCCTGGGTAAGAGCATCTGGGCTTGAACTACCTGAAGAAGTATTCTGCCACAGAGAGGCACCAAAAAGGGTTAAATAATTCCTGTTACAATAGTCCTCCTGGGTGCCTGGATAAAGAGCACTGTGAGGTACAAACTAGGACAGTGGTGTTCCATTATTAAGGCTCCAGCAGTATTTCTTCTTAATGGGTATGTAGCAATTTTCTAGTTCTCTTCTTGAATGTTTTGTTTCAGCAGTGCTCCAAACAGCAAATACTTGCAGTGTGGATTTTCTAAGGGTTGTTCTGGCTTTTAGAGGTTAAACTAAGCAAGAATTTTTTGTTCTTGGTTGCAAACAGCAGCATACAGTCCATTCAGCATTTCTGCACAATAACCCACCTACTTTCTTCATAAAACAAATTAACATCACAAATCAATATTCAGAGAGGGTTTTGTTTTGTGCTGGTTTTAAGTGACAGAACTGCTTGCTTTTCCTGTCAGAAGAATTCTACCAGAAGCGTGCATTTTCAGTCCAAGAAGCTGTCACATCAGCATATTTCGGGGAGACGATAGATGTTAGCTCGTACGCCTTCTCATCCTTCTCTGAGAACTCAACACAACAGCCTGCCACCCACCACAGTAACCTAAGAGATAAAACACAGAACAGCACTTGTAGAATGAGAGGTCTTTGGAAGCAAAACCAAATTAAAAAGACACACACAATAAGACTAGAGCTGAGCATCGAAGTGCGACATCATAGCAGGTAACAATGCTGAAAACAACATCCTGGTAACACAACTATCCTGCTCCTACAGCCAGCTTAACCTGACCTATGCAGCACAGTATTTTTCAGACTTGCTGTAGGAGGCTCAGGCCCAAAGACCCACTTCCTTAAATCAAAACTATCATTAGTAAGTATACAGCGTTTTCCAACTTAACTGCCTAGGAACTGTAGCCTAACAAATGCATGAGGTTACAAAAACACCACATGCAGTACTCTCATGGGAAGTAAGAGGTGTCTGTTGCATTTGCTCATTGGAGTGGACTAAATGGGATCCACTGAGGATTAAAAGGACCAGATAGCTCTGAACCTCAATACTATGAAATCCAAGGCCATATGGTTCATATGGTTCCAATGCCATTCTTAAGACTACAATTTTATCATTAGCAAAGGATGAGGAACCTGGAAACATCAGGTGATCACTGGATGAAAATGAGCAACCAGTGTTATAGGGCAACAAGAAGGAAATAAAATCCTATGAGATTTTAATGAAAAAAAAATCAGCGCTATCTCTCTCAAATGCCAATCTCCAATTTCACCTGTTCAAGAAAGGATCATTAAAACACCTGTGGTAATGTGCTGTAAAAATTCCAGTGTAGAAATGGGCTGCTAGAGGATAAGAATACTTTGGAGAAGAGGTCAGAATGCATTGGTAACCACTGCAACAACCTTGGAGAGACATATCCAGATGAAGTTCAGCTGTGAGACTGCCAGTAAACTGTCCTGCACTGTGTGGACAAGCCTTGCCTTTTAAAGGCTTCACTTTCAAGAAATACCAACACAGACACATGGTCACTAAAAAAAGCATTCTTTGCATGCACATTAGTACCAGATTGACTACTCTCATAACTGGGCTGTTGTACAAGACAGAGTTTCCCTCTGGGTACAAGATTCAGGCATTGCAAGCATGTAGGCATCATCGAGGCTTCAACCCTCCAAAACATTGCAACATGCCCCTATTTCCTCTTGGCAATTCTTTTCCTAAAGCAGGCATAATACATTTCTTTGTGTTAGCTTATGCCCACCTTTACCTGTAGTGGTATGTTTGTGCAGAGAGAGAAAAGACTTCATGGCAGCTTGTGTGGAAAAACACATTTAGCTTTCCCTTATTAAACAAGTCCATTAAAATTATCCCAAAGGCAAACATTCTGTGCTACTGCTGAAAGATTGTTGCACCAGGATTCCAAATCCAGCGTTATCATTATGAAAAAAAAAAATCCAGACAGGTAGCAAAAACATAGCTTAACCAAGCAGGGTTTCTTTTACTCATGGCTGCAAAAGCAATAATGGAGAAAATGAAAAACACCCCTAAGTCAGTCTTCTGTATGTCATGCTATTCTCTTTTTTTTTTTTTCCAAAGCTAGCAAGAGTCAATAAATTCAATAATTTTAAAAAGGAATTGCTTATAATTACTACAGTATTAAAGAAATATATTTCACTTTGTATGGCTTGAAATTTTGACATCATTCTTGGCTTCAGTATCATACCCAATTAGAAACCCCTAGAAGAGTGAGAACGACAAGAGCCATTAAATGTGTCACAACACGGGGTGAAGGGAAGAAGTGCTGGAAGTGGAGGCTTTTCAAAGTAAGCATAGGAAATTGTG
>VZTE01005803.1:110217-156087 GCA_013397775.1 Eulacestoma nigropectus | reverse complement strand
CCAGCATCCACCTCCTGCCCTGCTCCTCATGACATACACAGACATTTTATGGCCTAAGAGCCAACGCAAAAGGGTGTGTTCTTTCAGGTTTATAGCCTTGACTAATGGAATTGCTCTAAATAACATTTTGATCTTGTAAGGTCATGCAGAGTGCTATACCTTTCCTTTAATGATTCAGGTCTGGACCAAGCATTTCCCAGAATTGAGATGGTAATGAAGTCATTAGTTTCTTCCTACTTGAAGCTCTGGCTAGGAAAGGGAATTCTATGGATAAAGTCTGAGAGGGTCTTTTTCGTAAAGCTCATACCCAGCTGAGCTGTAACACCTGTTACATTTTCCCAGGAGCCTGAGCTGCAGAGCATTTCCAATCTATTTGCTCTTCTTCTCCTACAGCACATTGACAAAAGCTGGGGGAATGGGTTTTCTAAGGGAGTGCTAATTGAAAAAAAAAAAAGTCTATGCCTGGTGCAAGTGTTAACTTACATCCTAGCTAAGACACTGATGATTATTTCCTTGTCTTTGAAAATACAAGCCATTCCAGGCTGCGTTTAAATTAAAAATACACATTTGAAATAGGTTCTTTAATAATTGGTCACTTTTTATGTACGATGTAAAGGATGACGAATTACTCAAAAAAAAAAAAAAAACCGCTATTGAAAGCGGGCCTTTATGCTAATTTTTTGATACTAAAATACAGTCACTGCTCAGTAGAGAAACACAGCACTAAGCACATGCCGATATAGAACTAACAATTATATATACATTCTTACAAACAATAGTCCTTGGAGAAACATTTTAAAAATATGGTTTCTCAAGCAAAGATAACAATAAGCCTGGATGATCAAGTTCCATGACTGAGTATCTGTGGAGAGAGATGTGTTGCTTGTTCATTTGGAGCAGCAATATGTTTGATATAAGGAAATCCAAATCACTCAAGAACAACACATCCACAAGTTAGACTCAAAACTGATATACACTTAGCAGCCAGCAAATGTATCTTGTTTTGCCACTGGTACCCTCTCAGATCTCCCTGCAAAGTAAGCCTATTTTTAAATTATGTTTTATAGAGCAGACCCAGGTGTTCCAAGGCATTTTGGTCTTGCCAGCTGATTAGCACACATGCACACACACAGAGTAATAGAGAGCATTAGAAAGGAAACTAGTAAGAGACATTCTTTGACTGAAGAATCTGTTCCTCCTACCAGATGAAAATAATGCAGCCTTACCGAGCATCTGAACATGCCCCAAAAATCAGCCTTTCTCAGTTGTGAAGGTGTTGTCTAGTGGTAGGACACGCTTCTCTTTTTGTTGCAGGCCTAGGTGGCTGTTGCTGTGAGCACTAAGGCTTTATAGTCAGAGACTGAATGAGATTCTGAAGAAATGTCTGAGAGTATCCCCAGCATCCTAAACAAAACACTGTGGCTTCAGTACAGCTATTATTGGAGTCAGAATATTCTGTTGCATTGCACCTTTTTTCCTCACTTTTATCTCTGAAAAGCAGTTCTGAAAAGCCTTTAAAAATGACTGGGTTTTTTCAGTTGGATTTTTTTATTGTTTGGGTGTTTTGGGGATGGATATTTTTTGGTTGGTTTCGATTTTTTTTAGTTCTACAACATAGTGCACAAATGTATAAACAAATGGAATATGGTATGGAAATCCTTGAGCATCTTCCCAATGTTTAGGAAGTTCATATGCAAGAAAGAAGAGGCATACCACTAAAGTATAAAATTAGTCTTGCATTTTTAATAAAACAGAGGGTGTAGTCAAGAAAGAACACTACTCATCCTTATTTTTATGACCAATATGCTAAAATATCACACTAAAAACAAGTAAAGCATTTATTATTAAAAGCTACAGTAGAGACTTTCTTGTACTTTTCTCCCAGAAACATAAAGCCGAGTTATTATTGCTATTCTTTTAGTATTAAAAATCTTAATGAAGTATCTGAAAAGCAGGGAATTATTATAGACTAACTTCTGATCATTTTGCTGGCAGACCACAGCATGCTTACCTTTGTGATTTGCTGAGTCTTTTCTACACAGCCGAGAGAAGTAACTTTGCTGCCAGGTTTTATCACAAGGCCCTGTTATTTTCCCAGTAAAATGAAGTAGAAATGCTTTCTGTTTGATGTCTATATGCCCAAAATAATTGAATATAACCATACTATGTAAAAAACTTACTTTTACTTTTGTTTGCCTTTGCTTTTGGTCAGCCCCAGCCAGGCAGTGGATCGTGCCATGTCAGAGAGTCATAGAATCTTTAAGGCTGGAAAAACCTCTAAGATGATCAAGTCCAACCATTAACCTCACACTGCCATGTTCACCACTAAACCCCAAGTACCACATTTACACTCTTTTGAACACTTCCAGGGATGGTGATTCCACCACTTCCCTGGGCAGTCTGTTCCAATGCCTGAATACCCTTTCATTGAACAATTTTTTCGTAATATCTAATCAAAAACATCACCCCTGTAAAGGAAGGGTCTGTAGGCAAGCAGGAGACAGCATTGCACACTTGGTCCCAATTTTGAGCAGCTCAAAACAGCAGCTTAAAATTTTCCCTTGCAAACTCAGCCATAGCTTTTCACTGTCATGTGAAAGTTTGGTATTTGACGCACCTGAAATACACCGATTCCCCCATTTTAGCTGTTTCCCAGCAGCTACATCCCTCTTGTCCACTGCTTTCATAATTTTCTTCTCACTTCCTTCCAAATTGCCCTTTCATTCAGCAGGTGGTGTCCTCTCTGTACAGAATTATTCCTCTTCTTTAGCCTATTCAGCCAAGCAAGCTCCGTAAAGTCCAGTTCAGACCTTTCTCAACTTCACAAGCATCTTTTTATATTCCTGCTTTACACTGGTTACATCCTCATATTAGAACCCACTTTTGAAAACAAGAAACAGGATCTACTGGTACTCCATGCAAGGCAAAGTATCCCAGCTGGATGAGCACGTTCTCTATCCAGTGCTAAGCCTTCCCAGAATGAGGCAGTTCCTGAACCACTCACAATCAAAATCTGCTGATGGTAAGTTTACAGAGCTTCTATCACCTTTCCTTTTGGAGAACAAAGGCAGACCCTGGCAAACAACTGTCTGATAATGACTGTGCCCTAAAGACTCCAGAATCTTCAAGCTTCTAGTTGCAAATTTCTCCATATTTGCAGATGAGCTGGCCACGGCCTGCCAGAAGGGCAAGACTGGAAACCTGGAATTCAGAGACTTGATCTGTACCCTGGAATTTGAAGAGAAGTAGGAAACCGATTCATTTCAGCTTCACACTTGGCACGAATTGCTTTCTACGCTGTGTCAAACTTAAGTAAGAGTGAACTTTTGAAAACAAAAAAATCTTCAGCGTTTCTTCCCTGCCTACAGAGGGTGAGCAGTAGCAGTCCAGCAAAGGCTGATGTCCCACGTGCTCTGCTACTCAGGAAGGAGCATGAAATGAGACGCGTCATTCAATGGGGCTGGGGCTGCCTGTGACATAAGCAGGCTGTAAATCTGACTATATGTTTGAATAATGTCAAGAACTATCACAATAAAAACTATGTATCAACAAGGACATTAAATGGAAGTTAAATAACTTGAATTATAAGTAACCACAACCAACTTGCCAATAATCTCCACACAAATGCTTTCTAATAACCTTCCATATTTTTGCCGTATGGAATGACTCACTTCATTGCACTTTTCCCAAAAATAAGAGGATCAACAGCAGCACACAACTTCCAGTCGCCTTTGGAAGACAGCTTTGGCAATGCTGATTAAACAGAAAGATGTCACTTGTAGCTCAGGACTACCTGAGAGCAGGAAAACACAGAAGACTGAGGGAATATTCTGGGAAAATATGGTTGCATGCCTACCCTGTTCTCATACTGCTCCCTCGAGAACTGCTGCTAGTCACTCTTGGAGAGCAAGCAAAGTGGGTGTTTAGACACTCATGTCAAAACCCTGCAGCAGGGAAATCACCACTCAAATGCTTATATAGCATATTAGAATTATAGAGCACAGCCACATCCAAGCGTCCGGTACTCATGTAAGTTGAAGAAATGTGATGTGGTTTTACAAGTGGGGAACTGAGGCACAGACCAATTTTGCAAGTTCTCCAAAACACCACAGGAGTTTTGAGGGTACCATTTGAGCCATAGTTCTGAGGTTAGAGCATAGTCAAAATTCTTCTAACACACAAATACGATCAACAACTTCATATCCAGTAGAGGTCATGAGGGACACGATTTTGTAACCTTCTCATTTGTCAGAAATCATACTAAAACTTTGACCCTTCGAGCTGAATTTAGGTGGATTTGATGCAGATGCTAGACCAGAGAAAACATTTCCTCCCAACTGCAAACAAAATCAGGTGAGCTGCTTTTGAATGTGAATAAAATGGAATAAAACTAACTACTTATTGTCTTAAAATTCTTTAAATGAATATCTATATAAAATAAATGCAAGATTACACAATTTATGTTTGTATGTGTTTTATACTTCACTTCCACATCAATATTATACACAAGTTTATAAAGTCATTCCCTGCCACAAATTGAGTTTGAGAAAAAAAAAATCCCAAACATTTTACAATTTAGTTTCGTTACTCTGTTTTCTTATAGAACAATTCAGCCTATAGCCTCTCTATTCCCAAATAATGATTCTGACTTTGAACTAACCTAACAAACTGCTACAATTATCAAGTTATCATAAACACCTCAATGCTTCCACAAATTTATTTGTGCCTGCCAATCAAAAGCTGTATTTCAGGTTAAGGCAATACTGGTCACTTGCTGTATACATACAGAATGAAAAACGTGCAAAATACACCCTCAGACATCAAAATCCATGGAAACTAATGTAAAGTATTCAAAAGTTTTAATTAGAAATACATTTTAATTACAAGTTTTCCTACACGTAAAGCTTTAACTTTAATATATAAAATTTTCTTTTTTATTTAAAAGCAAAGTGCTTGGGCTCCATCACCCAAGTGTTGACACTTCAAGAGCAAGGGAAAAAGAGGAAAGGTACCAATTGTTCTCATATTCATCATAAAGATCAAAATTAAATGAAAACCACAGAACATGGCAGAGATTTAAAGCTGAAACTAAATACCCTTTGTACATTCCAAAAGAAATTTGTTTTGAGTAAGTTAACAGACTTTGAAATATCAAATACAGAGCTGCACATTTTCATCATTTCCCCACCTTCTTTCTGCCATCCAAAGTGCACAGCTAAGGAAGAAGAGAAGAAAAGAAAGGAACTCAAGCTTGACTGCTGTTCACACTTTAAGTTATATGTTATGTACACAGCGTTTTTCTGTGAACTGACTTGGAACAGAGCTTGTGTGAAATTTTCTTACTAAACTCACATTTTTCATTCAGCAAAATGCAGTCGCTCAGAAGGTATCACAAGTCCAGATGCCATTCCTCACTGGTGATCTTTCTACCCACCCCAATCTTATTGAAGCCTAATATTAGGAAACTCAGTTGGGGTATGTATCCAGACCCAAGCTCCCAGCCTAACTGGCTGTTTCACAGCAACAAGACCATCTAACCACCAAGCACCTTCTCTTCCAAGTGTTCTTGTTGGAGCTGTTATAGCTTGTACTAGTAATAGGCAATATACCACCAAAAAAAAAAAGAAAAGGCAAAACAAGTGGTCATCTTGGTCACTTCTCTGAGGTTATGGAAGGCAACAAACACAAGTAATGTATCTTAAGCCAATAGCCTGACCACGGACTCCTCTGCAGTCCTGTGCTCCCTCCATCATACCCCAGGTGAAAGAATTTGATACAAAAGTTCAGCACATTCAGGGCAGAGAGGTGGAGGCTCAGAGATGGTGGTTTTACAAGAGAGAGTACAAAGTCAAAGGGAATTCAACAATACTTCACCCACTTCAGTGTCCTTGAAAAATCCCCAGAAGTGCTGATCCTTATGTGTCTTTCTACACCTGAGAACTGTGCCCGAGTGCCTTGTATAGGTTCTATAAACAAGAGACAGAGAAGCACCTCACTGGCAAAGTAGGGAAGACAGCAAGCAGATTCTCCAAGGCAACCTGTACAATGTTTACTGACAGCAAAGCATCACCACATGGCATTTTCTCAAAGTGGTAGGTGTCTCAGATTCTGGGAATGACATTCCTGGGAATTCTTCCCATGTCTGCTCCTTTGAACAGTATTATAAAACTCCATACATAAGATTTTATGTTAAAGCAATTGTATGGCACATTTACTTCTCAAATTTTATGTCATGATCACAGGATTATTCTGCCTCTTAAGTGTTTACTATGAAAAAATAGTTAAAGGCAGGATGAGATGATATTTACACCCTAAAGAAAATCTACTTCATTCAAAAGCCTCCTCAAGTTTATTACTGATGTACTAGTTAAAAAAAAAAAAAAGGAAAAAAATTGAAAACAACAAAACCAAAACAAATCACAAACATATAAGCTGAAACTTAAGTCATCAGACCCAACAGCATACACCTCTACCTTTCATAGCAGATGCATGATCTTTAGCTGTGACTGCACATTACTATTCCACCAATGATAGATCTGATTTGTGTCTCTATATCATTTACTTTTGAGGTTTGTACTCCTACTGTGGGCCACTATCCTTCAATTGTGCTGACTCAAGTGTTTACCTAGCTATATTCTTGATAGAGTTCTCTCAATACTATTATTATTATTTAAAAACCTCGAAGAAAAAATTTCAAAAACACACAAATTTGCAAAGTGTTAGAAAAAAACCCAAACCCTAAGATGATTTTAACAGATCTTCCTAAAAGTATTCCAGTGCAAACATTTGAATTGTGCAACAGAGAGAAAGCATATTCTGGAAGTGAATAAAGCTGCGCAGTACTGTGTTGTGCAATCTCTACATTGTATCTGCTCCTCAAAAGTCACAAGCACAGAATCATAGTCTTGATATTATAAGTTCCTTGCTTTCTCCTCCCCATCTGTGATCATCATGCACTCTTTGCTGCCAGATTCCTCCCTACAGGAACTGTGGATCCCTCTCCTAGCTTTAGCACTGGTGTTTGAACCTGCCAGTTCTCACAGTGCTCTTTAATATACCACTTTTCAAACATTAATTCATGCACAGTTTTATACTATGTCAGCATCAGATAACTGAAGTAGTAAAGAACTTTTTTTTGTGAATTTGACAAATTTTGGGAGGCTCAAGCTGGATATTAGGAAAAATTTCTCCAGCAAAAGACTGGTTCAACATTGGAATAGGCTGCTAAGAGAAGTGGAGTAGCCACCATCCCTGCAAATGTACATAAAACAAGTCTACATGGCGCTTCATGATATAGTATAGAGGGTATGGTGGGACTTGGTTGAAGGTTGGACTTGATGATCTTGGAGGCCTTTTCCAACCTTAATGATTCTCTGTTCCCCAAGACAAGTTTGAACAGTCTCCAAAAGGGTGATCATACCTCCTCCAAATGCTGATCGTCTGCCTTGTTGACTGTAAGCTCTGTTGGGTAGGCACTATTCACACACAGCATTCGCACATTTCGTAAACTGCTGGAAGCTCTCATTTTTCATCGGTCTTGAAGGCTGGAGTTTGGGCATTTTTTTTGTTTGTTTCCAAGTGGGTTATTAAATGTGACTTGCAACATAACCTCTCAACACCACAAGGTAAGCCAGGGTCAGGTGCTGCTCAATTGTTTCCAGAAATCACAATGCAAAGCATGACTATGGTTATGGTGAGAAGAATGCTTCTGATGAATATACATCTGCAATGACACGGAATATATAGAGAGAAGACACATAAACAACATCTTTGAAACTGATGATGATACCAAGGAAGAGCTGGAGCAGACATTAAAAGTAGATAATAGAGATGCATCACGTTATCATGAAATTACAAGACAATCATTTTTGTCTGCTGGGACATTGCTTCTCAGTTTTTTGGTGTGGGCTGCCTACTTCTTCAGCAATTTCTGGGTAAGAAGAATACAAGAATGTTGCTTTCCAGTTCTCCCAGACTGCTGAATAAACAAAAGAGAAACAGTGATCAGAGGCAGCTGGCTCCACCTCGAAGATATCTAAAAGGGAAGTTGGGATGGACAGAACAACATCCCAGAGGCAAAGTTTATAACCACTTTGAATTGAAAGAAGAATCAAAAAGATGCTGTACACCATCACTCTCTTCAACAAACGATACGATAAAACGGGAAAATGAAGGAGAGAGGTGCATCATAAGGTAAGAGACTCCTGCAATAGGGAAGGCAGGTCAGTGTCACATCAAAAACCACACAAACAGTTTTGGTGGGAGATAAGTGACTATATCCTGACAGCAAATACATGTGCCATCAGACACACTGTGTGGCTTACTTCTTGCTATCAGGCACAAATATGTCTAACACCAGTAGTCACAAAGGACAGGACAAGACTTGAAATGGGTACTCTAAACTAGAAAAAGGTCACAGATAAATACCTATGCAGTTTCCCAATGGATGAACATCCTGGAAATCATTGAACTGAAATTGGATATTTCTGAAAGATACTCAATAGTCAGTCTACAACTACAGGCTCTGAACTGGAATTGCCAGGAGTAATTCAACAACTTTTGTTGAAGAGGTAGTTGGATGAAGAGGTGTCAAAACTGTCCATTCTGGCCTTAAGAAGGCAAAGTCCTCCCAGTCTTCCTTACCTCTGGCCACACAAACAGTATCAGAAGGAAAAGACATCTCACATTGTAGGAATAAGCATAAATCCACCCCACATATTGCAAGGCTCAAAATTGCAAAAGCACAGAATTGGGAAGCGCGTGTAATGTGTCTGAGGAATGAGGAAGGATTCAGCACTATCTCACATTCAGAGGAGGTAAAAGATGGAGAAAGTGGGGGAGGGGAAGAAGACCAAAATCCCTCCTGTGATATGGTAAATCCTCAGATTACAAGACAGGGGGGCAGGGAAGAGTTTAGGCAGCAAGCTGACAGAACAGCCCTTCCACCCCCTCACTAGACTAATTCTCCATAAGTATATTCAGCTTCAGTTTACATTTGTTATCAGGTCAGCTTTCTATGCAACCTAAACAATAAAATACATGCAGGAGAGGTGGGCAAACTGAATGCATTCTAATTTATCACATAAAGCAGGGACAGCCTAATTCATGTACTATTCCTACCCTCATTTACACAGGTAAGAAAGAGAAAAAGGGAGGAAAAACTCCTGGGGGGGGGAGGGGGGGTGGTATGGAGGGGCAGTGGGAAAAGCCTTTTTATTTTGCTAAAGGACCCCAGGGAAGGGCCCCTAAAGCAGAGGCCCTGCTTTTACAAATGCTTCCCTTTCCTCACACGGTTCCTTTAATACAAGTAAAAATTTCAAATTCCTCATTTGTTTAGCCTGAAATCCCTTGCACATTTCCCACAAACTACTTCCTTTTCTCTCTTTTTAGCTGGACTCCCTCTCTTTTTAATGAAGAGAAGTTCAGAGAGTTTTTCCCATGAATAGATGGCAGGCACCTGGGAGTTATGAATTTTAAAGTGATCATTTTCTTTCAGCCCCGCTGGACAATGGGGATCTCCTTTTGACTCACTTTCACAGCTTTGAGAGGCTCTCAGATCAGCCACATTCCAATCAGACTGGAGTCAGATCAGAGCCAGGCTGGACTGCATCAAGGTCTCTCGCACAGAAAGACAAGGAGCAGATGGCCAACACTGAGCTCTCCTCCCCTTTTCAGAGTGCAATGGAAGGCAATGTGGGAAAGCGTTCCCCCAGCATTGCCTATTGATTTCTGAATAGGACCACCACATGCCACCAGCCTGTAGGTATGAACCTCTGTTAACAGATGGTGAGATCATTATGAGCAATTAATTCCTTTAATGTATCAGTGGGAACATGTTGGAAAGGGTGATGCAAGCACAGAGTGAATAGTGAACTTCTCATTCCTTGGGGAGAGCTGCAGCTACATCACTGAGGGATGGGAACAGTCTTTCAAGACCCTGTGCATACTGAGAACCAGAGTTAGCCATTTGGCCCACAGACACAAGGCATGGTTTTTATTAACTAATCATCCCTCCCTCGTTGATATGTGATTAACAACAGATTTCTTTCTAGGTCATTTTTGGAGAGAAAAACAAATCAAAACAATGGGAAAAAAATCCCGAACTATCAACGCGGCAGGAACACAGGGAATTCGGTCGTAAAGACAAGGAGGGAATATTGCTACCAAACTTTTTGTTACATGAAATTTGATTTAGACTGGCTATAAATTAAAAAGGAGACAGACTGTTTTGAACACAACTATGTGTATATAAATAAACGCGAAGAATTCATAATAGGTCTTAGCACTGAAAATAGAAGCATACAAAATAAGCCCTTAGCAGGCTTGTCAGAAAGTAACTATGAAAGGAGCTTACAAGTCAGTTATAGATTGTACAATTTGAATATAGATATCATATTGAAATGCAGAGAAATCCACAGAAAATGCTGTATATTTACTGCTATTCATTGTGATCTCAGTAAATTAAAATTCACTGTGCTAATAACAATTCTAAGAGTAGGACATTCCCGCATCATCTGCTTTACATGCATTTATATGACAGGCTTTGTTGTGGTGGTTCTTTTTTTTTTCTTCATTTTAGAGACAGAAGGAAAAACTGAAAGCACAATATAGATGGCTAGTTAGCTCTTGGTCTTAAAGATGACAGCAGAATGAGAACAGGAAATACAGGCAACTATTCACTTATTCATATTTAAATGACATTTTTTGCTTGTAATTAAGACACTCAAGTCGTGTCTCTGTTCATGAAATTTACATAACTGTACAATAGCTTGCCTAAGTGAACAGCAAATGGTAGTTAACCTTGAAGTGTATTATCTTAATTGAATAAATCTGGCTATAGTTCAATAAATTTAAACAGAAATATATCTTTTAAATATGAAAATAATTTTTAAAAATGCTTTTGCTTTTACATCTTAAGATGGCTTTCGGCTTTTCTTCCAGATTTTTATTTCTGCTGTAACATTGGTCCTTTAAAAAAAAAGAAACCATTGCAGAACAACAAAGACATTGATACATGTTTCCTGTTTTCTCCTTATTGTTTGCAGTTTGAGTCAGTGTCACATTCTGGAAAGCCTTGATAAGAATATCAGAATATTGAATCAAAATGTATAACTTGCCTGTTTGAGATAGTCCCTTACCTACTTTTCCTGTCCTTATTGGACTTGTATTCTTCCCCTCCCCCACCACACACCAGCTGAGTATCCCATCACACAGTGAGAAACCTAGGTGGGAGAATATAGATTTTTGCATAGGTTAAATAGGAAAGCCACATTCCACCACTCTCCCATTTAAATCAGATTTACATGGGGTGTAAATCCCCTCAGAATAGAGCCATTCACAAAGAGCTCAGAATGATCCCCTCACAACGCTGATTACATTAAATCAGTAGCAATCATGTTTCCTGAATTATGTAGTTACAGCAAGAGAAACTGTGCAGCATATTTATATTTGTGTGAAATAAGTTAATGAGAAGCCACCTGTGCCTTGTATCAGTTTACAAGAAAAAGCAGAGGAACACAGGTGTTTCAGCAATATTGCTGTGTATTTTTACATGAATTTGCAAACACTAAAAATGAACATATTGTTACTAAATTCAGTGACATACACATTTTGAGGGACAATAATTTGGATTTTGTTTGGGCTGTCTTTGTCTTAAAGAATTACAAAAGGCTGGCATCTTGGCCATCAGCAGGAGCTATAATTTGGGCTTTTCTATCTCCCACAATGTTCACCATTGTACCTTATGCAACATAGACTGTACATGCTCAATTCTTACCCACGTTGCTGGTGAGAGGCATTCACACTGTGAATTACCATTTTTCCCAGCATCTAGCGCTACTCAAAAGACAGCACAATAATACACTAGAAATGCCTTTGTCTGTTAAAACATTATTCTTCATTACTATATGAAAAGCAAATTGTCTTTGTGTAGAGGAAGAGTGGCACACAGCAGCTTTGGGAGCAGGGAGAAGGAATTCGTATCAGTAGCCGACCACTTCATAGATACACATGCCAGATTCTTCCTCAGTAAGCAGACACATTGATGTTTTGAATAAAGTTTTGGCTGTACCTTTTTATGTCATTAATTGTACTAGAATGTCTCCAAGAGGATCATTTGCTTTTGCCCTTAAGAAGAACATCCAAGGTTTTGGTTTTTTGCTTGAGGTCTGGAAGGGAAGAGAGCACATTTACAAGAAGTGCTTCATCTCTTGACTTGACACACCACATCTAAAATGAAAGCAAATCAGAAAACATCATCCTGTCATTGGGATCAATTCAGGAAGACAATAATCAAATGATGGATCATGCAAATTCAAGAACAACATTTGTTTTTGCAACACAGCTGAACAACTGTACTCAAAACTGATGTATTCTAACCAGGGTTTTGCAAATTGGTCTTGAAATAAAGCAAGTTATGGACAAATACCCTTCAAAGGCTATTCTCAATTTCCCTGTTTTCTTTTGCCTTCAAATGGAAAAGTAAAAACCAGTATGCACAAAAAGATTCTGTTAAAAAAGTATTAAAGCAAATACTTAAAGGGCTAGAGAGGGATGCAACCTATTACAGTGGTTCCAGATGTTGACGGATTGCAAGAGGAAAAAGAAACCTGGTCAGCAATTGAAAAATTACTCATTCTAGGACAGGAATCTAGTGACTTCCTTTCTCTCTCTCTCCAAAAATGCAGGTAATAAAATCTGCTCATTTTGCTTCTGACAGAGATTATAATTGTAGTTTGCAACCAAGAGAGCTAAAATCATTAGTCCTCTCCTAGCGAACTGAAGTGGTTCAGCCTGTCTTGGCACAGTCACATGTATTTAGTCTAGATAAATCATACTTTAGAGGCTTATGAAATCCAGATATTTAAGAATACTCCTAGCAATTCTACACACTCACTGGACTGGTTTGCCAGCACAAGGAGAACTGTACTTCATAACCTTCGAGCAGAGGCTGAGTAGGAGAACTCTATTGGACATGTGCCCATAGAACCTGCATTCCTCTACCTTCAAAGATGGATTTGGATATGACTTCTCAGGTTTGAGAGGTTTTTTCCCCAAATGTTGGTGGCTTACCATCCAGTACTTATCTACGTGGACAGCTTTCCAAAATTAACGCATTTTCTAGGAGCTCCCATAAAGTCATAACACCACCTGCTGAACTTCAAGCTGCTCTTTAGGTAGGAAGTTCTTGCCCATACATTTCTCATACTAACAACTTATGAATATTTTATTAATTTTTAGGGAAGTAAAAAAGTATGTCCTGGATAACTTAAAAATAAATATTTAATATATATTAAAAATTTCCAAAGAGTTTTAATTACCTTCCTTAATAGACAGTTTCTCTTCTCGCTTTACTAATATGTAGGTTCTTTTTAATTATCATGTCTGTAACA
The DNA here is from genome assembly GCA_013397775.1 of Eulacestoma nigropectus. Lineage (NCBI taxonomy): Eukaryota > Metazoa > Chordata > Aves > Passeriformes > Eulacestoma > Eulacestoma nigropectus. Next base: position 142,696 of record VZTE01005803.1, on the reverse strand, counting down.
GCATTTTTCCATTACATGGGCACAGACATGACATAAAATTAGAAATATGAATTATTTTCTATTAAGGAAAGCGAATCAGTTTGAATCTGAAAGCAGAGAACATTCTGGCAGTGGCAGCTGTGCAGATGGGGAGGCACTTCAGTAAGCTCCAGGATGTCTGAGCACTTGATTCTGGAGACAAACCATTTCTAGTGCCAAGAGCTAACCCTGGTCAAGGCACAATGTTGTGTCCACAGAACCAAAAACCAGCACAGGACAACTTACCAATGTGCGTCCTCACAATTTAACTCCTTTTAGAAGTGCTGGGCACTGTCTGGCACAACAGAGAAAATGTAAATTGAGTTTTGCTGCAAGCACACCAGCCCCAGTCTGCTGTTCGATTAGAGTAACTGACTTCAGTCAGATTACACACAGGTCCTTCCAGAAGAACATTGCATTACCACTTTCACCAATAATTTCAAATGTAAAATAAGTAGGACAGTGAAGTCATGCTTCAAATTCATATTACTTGTTTTTTTTCCTTTTAAATAAGCTTGCAAGATTGGATAGCTACTTCAACTTAAACAGTCACATATAAATCAAGTCGTAGCAGCATTCAGCACCAAAATCTTTGGCAACAGAATGATCTGTCGCTTGCATACCACACACATTAAGTGTTTGCAAGTGCTCTAAGTTTTTATTCATTTTTAACAGCATGTAAAAATCTTGTCTATAGCCACTATCATCAGCCAGTTCTCAGCAGCTCAATTTGATTGGAACCAGTCTGTAGAAGATGAGGAGGCAAAGAAATAGTAGGTATGAGCAAAATTCAAATTCCTCAAGCTCTGAACACAATACAGCTGTTTGCAGCTTAATCTCTTCTCCAGAACCAGTTGAAATGCACCAGTCATAAACTACAGGAAAGATGAAACTACCATCTGGAACATAGTGTTCAGGAGGATTTGTACAGGTATACATGTAAGAGCAAAAACTTAAAATGCTTAAGCTCTCCATAAAAGACAAGCAAATGCCAAATGATACATATCTAAGTGAGATTAAGGGGTGGGGCTTCTGGGGAGAAAGGAAGGTTGGTAGGTTGGATTGTGAGTTTTGAGGGTTGGGGGTTTTTTGGTTTTTTGTTCATTTTTAATTATGAAAGTTTTCTTGGTTAGGACACTGACAAACTCGATCCCTTAAAATTAGCTTCTATTACCAACAGGAATATCTATGGACACAGACCTGGCTGAGTTCCCTACTTAAAGATGCAGAATGATTCCACACAAGAATGCAGGTGATTTGGAAGCTTCCCTCACTACATTCCAAGTCTATGAAACCCTACGTTTTCTGGATTCAGAATCTCTTTGTCCCATAGGACAAGTCCCAAAGAAACAGGGCTTCAGATCTTCATCATTGACCTGTTTTATCTGAGAGGTAAACTTCTAGCCTTTCTATCAGTAAGGTAGATTCACAGCCTGGTTAGCAACCCATTTTATAAAACCAGTTTAGTCACTTCCTTCAGTGCATGTATTTGGCCTGTAAGCATATTTTTAGGTCAAGGGTCTTGATAGCTATCCTTTATCTCAGCATTTTTTTAACCATACACTAGTCATTTAACAGCCTATTTCCAACTCCCAGAAAGCATCCCTGCAAATCAGCTGGGGTTTTCTCATGCCAGTGGAATGGCTCCTTCAACAGAGAAATAACAGCTCCCAGGAAGAGAGGAAGAAAAGGAAACCGAAAGCCAAATTATAGCATGCTGCAACCTGCCACCATGGTCTCATCAGAGTAGCATTAGCAATTCCAAAGGCTTTTTTCCTTTCCAAGCTTGTCCTGCATGGATGGTAAATAGCATGCAAACTTTATCTTACCTTTCTCACAGAAGCAGCACCCTACAAGCAGCACACCTGAGCATGCTTTCTTCACTACACACTTTCAGAACACCTAAAGATGTTAATTTCATTTTTATCATGGGGTGCTGTGCATATATTTATATATTGAGGGGCTTTTACTCTTCAGTCCCTTTGATATTGCCTGTCTGTTCATTTGTGTTTGAAGATACCAATTCTTTGAAAAAATGTTTTGGAAGGCTACTCTGTTGGCTAGAGTTCAGAAATATACAAGCATATTTGTCAAAGAGACCCATTAGGGCTCCTGTTAGACCCCATGAGAGCATTAGTAATGAAAATACATTTAAAGCTCAAGCTGACTTCAGGGACCTAAAAAAAAAAACCCCAAAACAGAAAGCATGTTTCTGCATGTCTTTTTAGTCTACAGTTGCCATTCTTATACTGTGTCATGTTAGAAACGCAGATAGCTACAAAACCAGCTATGCTATGCTGGCAAAGTGCCCCATGAGCTCAGTGCCCAGGTTTCATCAGAGCATTATCTGTCATCCTCTGAAAGGCAATAAAAGTTTAGAGATGCTTAGTAGCATCTTCCCTGACTTGCATGAAAAGATGCCAAGCAAACACTGATGATAAAAGGTATACTCTTACAGAAGTTAAACCATAGCAGAAACTTAAAATAAGGCTTTAATTACCTGAGCCTAGTGCAACTTTTGTTTTTTGGTAAGACATGGAAAAATCATAGCATCACTTAAAGCAAGAGATATTTTAATAGCAACTTCAGAGTTCAAAATTCCCTTAAGATATAGCTGGTTTAATTTTAAAGAAAGCTACAGAATATGATTCCCCAAAGGCTGCAGGGCATTCAGAGTCACAGGCGCATACAAGTTCTTGAAACAGACATTTATGGGCAGTAGTTTCATGCCTCAAACCCAAAACAGGTGCAGTACAAAAGGTATAAACCATATTATTGTGTGAGGATTAACCTAATAGCTTTGATATTAAGAGGAGTTTAACCCTCCTGGAAAACAATGGGTTTGATGAAAGCCGCCTTCATCAGAGCCCTTCAATAACATGTTGGTCATCTGCCAACCGTTCTTCAGAACAGTCAGTTTCATCCAATTCTACTTCAGCAAAGGTATGGATGGTTGAAATAAAAAAAAAAAACAAACAAACAAAAAAAAGGAGATTTTGTCTGCCCTCTTCAGATTGTCAGCACTCACGCAACATTGTTTCCAATTGTAGCAAAGGAAAACATTGCAGGGAAACATCTCTGCAAATGCGCATTACAAGTCACCATAGTTTCAGCCCAGCCTATCCTGATCCTGCCTGACAAGAACCCAACAAGACACTTTTGCTATGTCTCATGGATAAGGTTCAAAGTCAGGAAGCAATAAAGTTGACTACTGACTGAGTTGGGACGCATGTGAATGTGAGCTGCTGACACAACAGCCAGTAGAGAGTAAGAATTTCACCTCATGGATGGGGATTCAAGACTCTGTTGACTTTCTTTTCTTCCCACGCCCACCCCCTCCCGTAGTATCCCAACAACCCCCCCCCACCCCACTAGGAATATTGGTTGANTGACTTTCTTTTCTTCCCACGCCCACCCCCTCCTGTAGTATCCAAACAACCCCCCCCCCACCCAAGTAGGAATATTGGTTGTCCTTCCAAACTCAGTGCAGACTGTCAAAAAAAGACGTGCCATATACTCTGTAAGGGTCAAAAAATTCTCTACCTCTGAAATAAAATTTTCCAACTGTAAGTGTCAGATAGCAAAGGATTCTTTATCTTCATTGTCCACACAAGTACTTTTGCACATCTGAATTTGTCTAGTGTCAGCTGTTAGCTACTTGCTTGTTATGTTTCACACCATTATTCCATAATCCATTTAATCTGTCATTGCTCGCTGTTGCTGATTAAAGAGGCCAATCCCATATTTCTCCTCCCTATTTTGGCCATGCATTCCCACTATCTCCATTGCATCAGTATTAACCAAACTAAATAACTAAGTAAGCTGAAAGCCAAATAATTGTTTGGTTTATGCAGGTTAGGAAACTCATCTGGCAACAAACTACCTCAGTTTCACCCAGAAGCACAAAAACTGGAGCTGGCGCAAGGGAGAGGCAGAAATAAGCAAATAGATGACAGTGGGAATGCCCTTTTCAGCAGACACATTGAATTATGCCAAATAAAACAGATCAAGGAACTACAGTACTAATCGGTGAAATTAATCAGTGTAACACCTCAGTTTGGGAAGGATGTGGAGAATCCTCTGTTAATAGAAGACTAAATCAAGACTAGGTCGCCTAAATCATGAGCTTAGTTTCTTCGAAAGAGGCTGAGGAAACACCTGGGTAAAATACTGCAGTTTGTTACAATGCAGTGATAGCATTCTAATGATCTTTTCTGGCTTTTAAACCTATGCAACCTTTGTGAGACTAGTCTTACCCTTTTTCAAATACACTAGTGTATTAGAAAATTATCAACCCCCTAACAAATTACTTACATTTCTAAAGAAAGAATTTGCACCTTTTATCCATTAGTTTAATCCCCACTATGAATGCCTTAAGAACAGTTATTAACCTTCTGCATTAATTGGCAGCCAATCGTCTTCCCTCCTCAGTAAGGGGAGGCGGGAAGAAGGGAAAAAAGAGAGTATCTACAATTATAGCATTGCTTTTTCATTTCCCATTGCACACAAGATCCTAGCTGAAGCCCCAAGTCCGCTTTATCCTAACTTTAGCACAGGATGAACTTTTCATTAAATCACAAGACTCTCAATAGACGATGTATGGGGTCTGCATAAACATAGATAAGGCTTCCACATTTCTGCACCCAGTTTGATGGTAAAAGTAGGTGTGAGGGCTGCTTTATTACAAACACACAGATCTTCAGTCAAAAATGGTACTTATATGTCTTAAGAATCCAATCAGTTTTTATATGGAACTTCACACCTCTTTCTGTATAAGTTTTACTAAGATTCTTAAATATGTTACAATGAAAAGCTGATTAAAACAACAAGACTTACTGACATCTTGCCAACTGAGGAGAGAAAAAAAACTGAATTAAAAAAAAAAAATCAAGACTAAAGAAGAATGTTCTACAGGTTTTCACTGCCTCCTGCTGGCCTCAAAGCCAATGTTTTCATAGGTATATGGTGCCAAGGTACCTGCCATTATTTTGTTCAGGTTGCCACCAAGACAGATTCTCACAACTGAGCCCAGAGAGAAAGGGTCATGCAGTGGGCTTCCACCTCCCAGGCTCAGCTCTGAGCAGTAAGCACCAAGGTGCAGTGTTCTTGATCTCATCTCCCAAGCACATGGCTGGATGATCACACAGGCCTTTGATCCAGCTGCTTTTGGCACGTCAAGTTTGAAAGCAGGATAAAGGCTGAAGAGCTACTCCCACAGCTCAAGACCCATTATCTAATGGGGTTTCAGAACTCCTGCTTCTGCTCTGATGCAGCCTCACAGTCTGACATCCCTTGGCAGCCCGGGTCCCTCTCTCAACACAGGGCTTGAAGTGCCACCGAGGCCCTGGCACAATGGTGACATGACAAGCAGCTTGTTCTGGGCTGGGCCAGTTAGCCCAAGTACAGCATGGCATTGATGCTTGCAACGCACAAACTGTCTTTCCTAAAGTTAGCTCAGAACTTTGCTCAACTCTGCGCACTATTCTGTGGTAACATACAGCAAAAATTCAGGGAAAGAAAGATTTTATCACTCTTACACACACACCCCCTTTAGCAGGTATCCCACAGGCACTGTTGCTATACAAGAAGATTCAGGTTTCTAAATTCCAAAGAATTCGCAGCCAGTGTTTAGCGCACACCATCACAAGTGTTGGCTCTTAATGCTTCGTTTTAAAGGTCTTAAATGTTAAATTCTGCTATAAATCATCCCCTCTGGCAAACTTCAAACATCAGTAGACTCCTCAAAACCATCTGGTTAAGTTGTGGCTAGAGCATAAAGTTTTATTCAAACCACAAAGGCCTATAGGAAAAGGAGAATTAAAAATAAATAAATAAAACCCAACCAAGCAAACCCTTAAAATAATTGGCTTTGCCACCTGCACATAAATCCTAAGGAGTTCAGCAGGAATACCCAGTACTTCTTCACAAAACATATTCAGGATTGCAGTTCCAGTTTGAAAGTTCATGATGCCAGGGACATTTGAAAGGTGTGTTTAAGTTATTCAGCTCATTTATTTTTAAACCCTACAATTAGTCTGACGCTCAAGACACCCCTAAAAACCCCTAAACAATCTGACTGCGAGAGGATATCTCCTGGTCTATTACACATCCTAAGAAACATGTAGGGTGCCTCATGAGGAAATCTCAAAAAGCAGAGTTTCTTCCTCACTATGTATCTTCCCACTTGAACTCAGCCCTCCAGACAGCAATTTTCCCTTTCACACTACCGAACGCCTTCCAGATTCTCCAAGAAATGCCAAGTTCAATCTTTGGATTTCTGAAAACTCATTAAGAGCAGGGCAGACCTGGTATTTCCTTTCTTGATTCTGTGAAGTAAAATACAGAACCCTGAGGATTTAAATATTTCTGACAAAAAATGAAACTCCTGCCTTCCACAGCCACAGAATTCTACCACCCCTTTTCCCATGATGGTCAACCAGGACATTTATGAACAGTATCACAGCCAGAAGACCATGAGATCATTTCTCTCATCGTCTTTTCCAGATCCCGCTTTTTAAAGCTGTAATACCACCAAGTACCACCCCATTTCTGGTTTGAGTGTTACAGTTTTTTGTGGTGGTGTTCTTTAAAATGAAGGATCAAGCCCTAGAAGAATGCCAACAGTTTTGCTAAAGCATTTGTTCCTGTAAGTACAATTTGCAGTACGTAGACTTCATTCTATGACCACTCCTGAATTAGAGTGAAATATGAAACAAAACGTTGCATTCTCACCTGAGGCTGGTGGGATGTAAATATTTTATATATAAGGATATAGATACATGATTTTAATATGTAAGTCTGTGTATTACATAATTAGGTCTAGGGTTGTAAGTCTTCTTCAGTTAGGAATGTGTAAGACATCATTTAATACGTCTCCCTGGCACCACAGTCAGGAATTACTCCAAAACATTGAATACAACACACTGCTTTGGACCAGGACAGTAGACTGAAGATACACGAAACAAACACACCAAAACATATTTAAGTCCTGCAGTGTTCACACACTATTATATTTACACAGAAAAAGGAGCTTCAAAAGCTGCACTTGGCAAAAAATACTTTGTTGCCTGCATTTGTAGAGCTTCTCATATTTGTAATTGTTTGATTATTGCGCATTTTATTTCTAAGCTCCAGTATCCTAAATAGATGATTTTTTTTGAAACCACCAAGATAAGTTAAATTCTGCTCTACTTACGCTCCCTCCATCCTCCCTACACTTGAGAAAAATCAATGCAGTCCTTTAAATTTATTTTTATATCATTTCTGATTAATCATAAGGTAAACGTTACTATTTACAAAAGATCAAGCAGATCTCCAAGTTATGTTTGAGACTATAGCAAGTGCTTGTCCTTTCCAAGAGTATCCCAGCAAACAGGGCTTATGAGGTATATTCCCTCTAGCTCTAGGTGTACAGGGGCTTCTTCTAAATCTTAATACCTCACTTTTTCTTAGACATTTAGGAAAAAAAAAATCTTTAAGTATTAGGCAAAATGCAGAAACTTCACCTCAAAAGATAATTCAATCAGGCTTGCTACATAGAGGATACTATGCAATCTATTTGCAGTATCTCTGTAACTATGCAGCTGCAAGCATATGATTCCTTCCCAACACAAAGGCAAAGATTGGGAAACTAAAAATGGAAGTCTGCTCTGAAATAAAGGTTTATATATACAGGATTTTTTTTTTTCATCTTGATTTGGGGCTTTATCCAAAAGAGAAAGATCAGTCCCTTATTTCTTCTTTATCACAATCCTGCAGGAACAATATCCCCTGTGGCACGTGGGTATATTCTCCAAGCACAAAGAGAAAATGGTCCAGAGAATTTCATTCATCTCAGTATCTTTAGCTGTCCAAAAGTTAGCATCTAATCTAAACTAGACATCTAGGCTGCCTCAACAGAGAGAGAAGCATCTCCAGACAGTGATTCATCTCACCATAAAAATATTTCAGCTGGGGTGGGGGGAACAACCTGCAGAGGTACCTGGAGAGCACGATCACTCTTCCCTGACCAGAAAGGGGCCTTCCTGATGAGCATTCCCAAACACTCAAATAGCATCATGGAATCCACAGCCACATCTCCACATGGCTCTTGTAAACAAGGTGTTTACATCCAAGCAAGCTTAAAACTAGGTAGCTGAGGAGCTGACAACACCTCTGTCACAACAAAACACCATGCACAGGCACTATAAAGCCACCCAAAGAGCTCATCCTGTCATACCACATGGTGTTCTAGCCATAGGTGGATGGCTGCTTCTTCGTAAGGTAGTTTAGGACTGTTTGTCTAGACCACAATCATCACTGCAATTTCTAACACAGAGGTTAGAAAACCTTGTTCACAGAACCTTGTAAAGCAGCAGAGTTCTCTGGTTGCTCAGTTATTTGGCTTTTGAGCTGCAGAAGAGCATAAGCACCACGGATCACTGTTGGCTAATGAACAAGCCTCTCACCAGTCCTTAGAGTCATTAAGAACCTGCGGCTGCCAGCACAGCTCTCTCCATCGTCCTCCAGCCATCCAGCTGCAAAGGGACTTCCTGTTTAAGCTGCACTATTCTGGCAGGTTCCTTTTCCACACCACATTCGGTAACATGTGCTCTGAACTGATAGTTTTTTCCTTCAATGAGCTCATTCCATGTAAAGAATAGGATTTTTATTTCCTATCACAAAGAGCAATCAAACAAAGTATTTGACATTCCGATCCATTCAGTAAAAGATTATTATCCCCAAATATCTCCTTCCCATCCTGAAACCTTATTACTGAAACTGCTATGATCTGTAATTAGCAAATGCCTATATCTGCTGAGGAATTGCTTACACAAACTGTCCCAAACAGACAGCAAACAGAAGGAGTGCTCTTAAGGACATTTAAATAAATCCGTGATCATCGGGTAAACTTGGCCTCTCAGAAGGAGAACAATGAAATATAAATCACAGATCACAGCTCAAAATTGTCATAGCTCAAGAGCACCTGGAAGGCACTGCCAAACTGAAGCTTTCATTTTCACCTACAGAAGCATGCAGAACCCACAGTGTGCAACATCTTTTACGACAGCCTTTGACAGCTGCTTGATAGTCCAGCCTCTTAAATGCCAAGAATCTCCACCCTCTAGGAGGAATTGATGCAACAAAGATTCTGACATCCTCCAAGGAGGATGAGATGGGGTTTGAGATGCATCTGAGGTGAAAAAATGGGACTTTCAGCAGGTTGTGATGTTGCTATTGCTAAAAATATTGTCTTTCAGCATTATACAGGTAACATGTTCCACAAGTGCAGTTTTCAAATTAATCAAAATATGGAAAAAGAAACAAAACTTCAAATTTTTACACATTTAGATAATGTCTCCAAGGGATCCTCAAAGATCAAAGGCAGAAGTCAGATGCACCATTTGTACAGCAAGCTCAGTACAGGTTTCAAAGCTCAGAAAGCCAGAAGTTGCCCAACTGGAAGTTAAATTTGATTTATTCAGCAGCATTGGACTGGGAGGGGCACAGCAGCTTCTCTGTATTTCACAATGGAAACTCTTCTTTATTCATTCTGCCTAATTATATACTGACACTGGAAAATTACATTATGAGGGCAGTAACTTCTCTAAATAATTGTCACTCAAAGACATTCTGTAATGCTTTGTGATGTCTCCCAAAGCAGGCTCTTCGAAGACTGGAGACAGTTTTATGCCAGAACAATTGGTTCGTATATGATTGAGGTATTTTGTTTTCTACAGCCTCACATTATAAAAGCAGCTGCAACACCTGTTGGCCTAAGATATCTCATGTGTGTTTCATTTATCTGTTGGATCAGCCACTGGAAACCTGGCCCCAACACTAAAACTGAGATTATGAAAACTGGCCAGACTTAAGAGCGTTTGTCTTTGGCTTGATTGGAGTTAACAGAATGTTTGTCTAAGAAACCAGATAAAAATTGCATTTTAGGTCTCAAGAGCTTGGGTCTTATCTTGCGGTTTAACCATTGAACAGAACTAATGCAGAGTCACTAGACTGCTTGGAACACTGGGGACTGACCTTCAAGAGCTGGCCACATGATGTTCATGATTCACCAGTCAGATAGGAGAAAAGCAGGAGGCTGGGTGGGTTCATCTGAGAAAACATGGGATTGAGGAATGGACACAGCCAGCCACTAAGGTCTCAAAGACTATTGGTAATACAGCAATTAAATGAATTGACAAAGATGTTTCAAGCTTTACATGCTAGAGAAACTCTGACCTAGTCAAATTTTCAAGGTTATCCATTATCGGATATTCTGATCTCTGCTCTGAATGGAGGAATGCATGCAGAGCAAAGACCCTTAAATATCACCTGTATGTTTGAATACTCAGATTTTTCAAGATCAGCCCTTAATATCAGAAAACATCAGGCAAGAATTTAAAGAGTAGAAGAGTCAATCACTCTCAATCTTTCAAATCAACAAGAGACTCTTCATATAGAATTATATCTAATAAGCCTTAGTAGGCCTAGTTCTAGTTAGTCACTCATTTTAATGTTTCTGTGGTAGCATGCAGAAGATTTTCTGACATGCACTAGTATATATAGCAACAACTCTGTCAAGGCTGCCTTGAAACGTGTTTTCAAAGGAAAGGAGAAGTAAAAATCCTGCACTTACTCTTGCTTGTAACACTATCCTTCTGAGATGCTGCTATTTCAGATTTGAAGGTGAAAAAAGAGTGCATCTGAAAGGTATTGTGGCAAAACAAAAGCATAGCTATTTAAAAGTAAATAAAGAAGCAGTTACCTGTTTTTACTAGTGCTCATTATTCAGATTTAGACTCCTCCAAAAAAATATTATACAGGTGAATACTGTTAGCCCCACTGACAGAGACAAAAAGATTTATTTGTGTCTATACATACATAAAGTTTGTGTATAGGCATACACAGAATAAGATTTCCAGACCCTAATAATCACCTCAAATATTAGAAAAAAGGTGCATATAATGTTCTTGCCCAAGTTGATATTCTTATCTTTCCCTCATGAAATTATCCTTTAAATAAAACCTCTTTATCCCATGCTTCACATCACAATTCTCCTTGGTCCCCGTGACACACGATGCTCCAGCAATACTCTCAGCATGGTGTGATAATATATTGGCACAGGCCCTTGAAAGAATAAACTAAGCAGAGTAAGCATACTTTCTGTTTACTTGCATGGGAAGATTAGTTCAGTACTAGATCTTCTGGCTCTGGTGACTAATTGTGGTTTGCTCATCTGTGCAGATTTGCTAAGGAAGTTCCTGGTATGCACTATGCATTGGAACTGCTTAACATCAAACATGAACTGAGATTATTCCAGTGTCCTGTTTGATCCCATATGATCCCACACAGACTAAACTCCTAGTGACTTCAAATGAAAGTTTACCTCAATTGCACGTTTCTGGCCAACGCTTGTCCTCAAGCACAATTGTAAAATATGGTAAAAGTGAAGTTGCAAAAGACATAGGCTAAAGATGAAGCCAATTCTATCAACCTTTATTTGGTAACTTTTTTTTTTTTGCAGATGATAAAAGTGGTTCCACATATATGAGACAGAAAGAATAATCAAACCTGCAGATTACAATATTTTACATGCCCACACCTTTTTGCAGATAACTTACTGATGCTAATTTCAGGCATTGCCCCCTTCGTGTAATATTCCCTGGTTTAATTACTGGGAATAGAAAACTTTTGATTACCCTCCATTAGAGGAATCACAGAAAAATGCAGCTGCTTTATGGTCAGTTTTCCATTTCTATCATCTCTCTGAGCATCTGTGCACAATGTTAGTGATTATGAGTTGTACCATTCATTCCCCAGCAGGAGAAACAGTGCCAGAAATTCTGCTGTGTGTTTTGCTTGGCAAAAAATAGAAGTCCCTCTGGAAAAAGAAAAAGGAATGGAAGCAGGAAAAAAAACCCAGCTACCCGAGTATGTTACATTTTTTTTTTGGTTTTGTTCAGAACAAGTTTCCAAGAGCAAGCAGGTGAAAACAAGTCCTGCACAGTTCCAACATTATGACAGAACAATAGGAGGATTTAAGTGTGGCCATACACTGTGATATGGCATGACTCTCACAAGCTGACAGACATTTCTGGTTAATTTTACTCTTTTCCCCAATCTTCAAAATAATTGAACGTTGGAGTAGAAATCAAAGAACATATGTTTTTCCATCAGACTTACAGTTTTGAAAAGATCTGAGGATTCATTTTGAATTTATGTCAGAGAACTTCAAACAAAGAAAATATTTTTGGACCATAGTGCCTAGCAATGAAACTACCTAGCGATGGATAATGGAAAAAACATCATCTTTTTTAAATCAGAGTAAGGCAGTGGTCATGTAACAGTTACTTATGCTACTTCTTATAATAATTGTAAAGATATTTCTGTAAAAACAGCAGAGATTTTTTTTTTTTCCTATTTTAGTAGAGTCCAAATTTTCAGAAGATTTTGGGGAAAGAAAGTTTTCAGAGACACTATCTTGTCATTTATGAATTTACAAGTATCCTCTAATGTCTCCCTAAAGCCAATCACCCTTCTTCAGTTTAGAAATGTAATAATGTAATGTCACCTTATGGTGACAGGTGTAGCATACAGCAATAGACCTGAGTTTTCCTTTTGCTCATATAAAAGAATTTTCAACAGAAGTTAAAGCTCCCTGCGTATAGCACTCTGATTAAAGACCCCGCCAATGAACATTCTTCTTCAAGCCAGCAGCAATTTTAGATTTCCTTGTAGTACATTATCTTTCTTAAAGATTATAGCATACTTGGTTTTATGCTTCCATTCAAACACACGGCAGTAATGGGACAACAGATTTCAAACCTGCGCACCCTGACATCCTATGAGTCTGCTCTCATAGGATCAGTGCGGTAAAAAAATTCAACTGTTAAAAATTCTGCTCAATGGAGTCCACCTCTGGAGCTGTAGAAGGACAGTAAAGTCACCAGGGAGCGTCAGGTCAGCATGGCCAGGCAGCAAGCCCCATGGGTATGAGGGTGCATAGCGAACCATGGTGCCCTGATTTGTACCTGGATTTAGAGGAGCATTCACACAGGTTCAGAACAGGGCAACTGAAATGACAGCATAAAGACACAATTGACTTCTGGCCTCCCCACAGGAAAAGCCTGGCCGGCCTCAAGGATAAGAGGACTCAGTGTTTAGTCTTTTTAATTAGCTGGTTTTCCTCAGTACCCTTTTAATTATTTTTACATGGTACCCCCCTAGGGAGGCTGCACGGAATTCATTTTTCTTTAGGGAGGAGAGATCCTGGGGCCCCTGGCAGCATCCTTCTAGTTTGCTTTCTCTGGGGCTGGTCTCTTTGCCACTAGAATGAGGCAGGACCATGGGAGTTAATAAGCAGCTGGCCAGATGGTGCCCGTCCAAAGGTGTTGGCTTTGTAGACAACTGGAACTTCTCTTTGGGAATAAAATCAGTGATACAGGAGAGCCAGCCTGCATTTCAATCAAGTACAAGCAGGCAGACTATTAGTGGAGATAATTACCTTGCCCTTTTTTTTTTTTTTTTCCCCTTCTTCTTCCCCTCCCCCTCCCAAAACCAGTAGATACAGACCTGGGGACTGAGAAACAAAGGATTCTCAGGGTTAAAAAGAACATTCTTCCAGACACCATAAGCAGAAAGCTAAGTGTTATTTATTCAGATTCAGAATTCAACAATAATACCCCCACTGCTGAGTTAATACCTATGAAATAATGAAATGGCATGCAACAATAAAAGCTTTTGATATCAATAACTTAAAATCAAATTAAAGACATAGTCTACTGGTTTTTGCTAATCAGGCCACCCTTGTGGCCTTGTGACCATTATCAAAAGGTACTTCAAGTGCTGATGATGCAACCCTGACCATACCAGCAACTATGCTACTGCTGTCTCAACAAACATCATGTTCACATTCTGATATGGAAAATGTTTCACTGCAGCTCAGGCCTGAAGGAAGGATCTACTGACATCAAAACACACAAAGTCACTGAGTTTAATTGCACATCAGAAAAACATCTACATTGTTACAAATGAACATTTCTGCCAGAGTATTAAGTAAATAGCATAAGACTACTGATTTTTTTTCCTCAGAGAAATATGAGAGTCAAGATAGTAAACAGGAGTCTGAGCTTGTTTTCTTTTTTTACTACACACACGGCACCACCATGAAATAGTCACTTCTTCTGTAGCCTCTGCTCTACCTCTCTAAAAGGCAGAACACAGGTTATCTTAGTGTCATGCCTTTGGGATACAGACCCTAATGATCCTCAAAAACTGGAGTTACCAAGAAACCCAACACTGGTGCTCAGATACAGAATCAAAATATGGACTTGCATAAACTCTCTTTACTCGTTCCTTGAAACACAGTGGAACTAATTTACTGTTCCAGAAAGTTCCCTCTGCCTGTAAACACATGCTTTCTTTCAGAAAGCTTCTTCTTTAGGCAACACAAGGATCTCTTCCAGCTATCCCACTGACACCACTCCACAAAAGGTGCATGAACTTGGAGAGATGACAGGTGAGCTCCCTCAGAGCTGCAGCCATCAAACCCTACAGCATATAAACCCCTTCCTTCCATCCCATAGCACAGCTTGCTATATTTGTGCTGTTGTTAAGAAAATAGATCAGTGAAATAGTCAGAATGTTTGTTCCTCTCAAGTAGTGGGAAGCAATTAACTGCTCTTTATTACCTGAAAGAGCTTCGGCAGTTGGAAGCTTCTAGGCACGAGCAAGTTCTCTGAAAACAGACTGTTCTGACAGTATTGAGGCCAACAGAGGAATGCAACTCATTCCAAATTCACATTGTTTCCTGGTCCATCTTGCATTTAAGTTCTCACATGCAGAGCCTGACTGCAGTACATGCACATTTCTAGGAGGAAAAAAGATGAAGAAAAAAAAAAAGGCTCTCTCCTCAAGCATCTTGGTGAATAGATCCACTGCACAGAAACCCAGATTATTCATAAATCCTAATTTAAAAGGATTAAAATTTTTTTGCACATTATTAGGCCAATATGAATAGCCTTTTCAGAATCTTCACTGATAAGTGCAAACTGAAAGCTGCTTTGTAGTCCCCATGTTTCTCATGCAAGATTCATACTAGGTAAACAATCGAATTATCAACATTGCATTGTGTCCAAAACTGGCACCAGCTAGAATAGACTTACAGAGAATGTTCCTACACTGAATGCAGAAAATATTTTCTGCAATGTCAAGTAAATCCTCCATTCAGATGACCTATGAATAGCAGCATTTGTGAGAAGCACAAAACCAGAAAAACCACTAGCACACTTTTCTATGCTTTCATGCCCTGACACTTCTCTCCCGATATCATCCTCCTTTCCCATCTGTGTAATGCCAATCATAGTATAAAAATTCAACTGTAGATAGATCCTCAGAGTCCACATAACAGAAGTTTTGCATGACTGCATTAATTTCTAAGTTACAAATCTGTGATTTGTCTTCCTCCTTCTCAGCTCTCACAAATGGACGTCATATGTTCACTAATGCCATTCTTTCCATTTAAAAATCCCATACAGATTTATCTGTTATATTTCTGTTTGCAACTACATCACTAACACAATGGGTCCTGGCCTTTAAATAACAAAATTAAAGCACTAGAAAAAAAAAAAATCACACAGAGAAAAGTATTATATAAAAAACCCCTGTATTTATTCATCAGCTCCTCATCACCCACAGTTCTCTTTTCCCAACAACTGAGTTAGTCCCCTACTTAAACAGCAATATGGTAACAGCTTAAACAGACCAAAAGGCTTGCATCTTCATGTAATTAAGGAACTGTCTCTGCTTTGTTGGTGTACTCTGCCATAACATACAAATAGCACAACAGGATTAATCTGCCACCTCTGACATCCTGACTCAGACTCATTCAGGTGAGAAGGGCCTCAAGGAGCCTGTTATCCAACCAATCACTCAAAAAGGTCAGCTAGAATCAAACCAGTTTACTCAGGGTTTTATCCAGTTGAGTCTTGAAAGCCTCCAGAGAGGGAGGGCCTCCAAGCAATCTATTCCATTTCCTGACTGATCTCACAGGGAAGGTGATTTTCCTCCAAGGCAGTCCATGACATTGGTTCTCACTCACTTCCTACATCTATGCAGAGATCTGCTCCAAGAGGACTGCCTCCATGCTTTTCTCACAGAGTGGAGATAGCCTGAGGAGCCTGGAGTTCACTTTTGACCTTTCCTGGAGATAGGTACAACATTTGGCTTTGTCCAGGAATTGGGGCTCTTCTCCAATCTCCATGACTATTCAAAGACAACAGCTTTGTACAGACATGAACCAGCTCTCTCAGCAGTCTTGAATGCAGCCTGTTTTGTCCCATTGACTTGCATGGGTCAAGTTCTCCGAAGTATTCCCTGACATGGTCCTTGTCCTCTGATAGGGCTCAATGTCCTTCTTGAACACTTTCATTAAGAACAGAGGCCTGTGAAACCTCACTAGTGAGGACTGAGGCACAAGAGACACAAGTACCTCAGGCTTACCTGTACCCTTTGCCACTAATTCACACATCCCACTCAGAAACAAGACCCATCCTTGTCCCAGAACCCTCTGGCTATTCATGCACACTCCATCCTTGTCCCAAACCTTGTGGAGAATCTTGGTACACTCAGCATACCCTGGCAGTACCACCGGTGCTCAGATGGATACGCAGCAGGAGGTGACAGTCAAAAAGATAGACGAGCCTCAGCAGACTCTCCACAACATCTCAAGTCTGAGCACCTGGTAAGCAGCAAACCCACTAACACTTCAGGTCAGCATGCTAGATAGGTGCCTCCATCCCACACATGAGAGATTCTTCAGTAACTATCACCCTCCTCTTTCCCTTTTTGCAGAAACAGATAAATTAAGCTGTGTCTGACACCTCCCCTGAAGGCCATATTTTCAGGGCACAGCACCTGTTCTGTATCTACAGCATAAGCCTGCTGCAGGTGCAGAATTTCAGGGCTTGGGAGGGCATTCCAGAATAGTACAGAAGATAAGCAACTGATTAAATGAAAGAACTATTTGTCTTAATACAATTGTTGTTTTAAAAGAACCCAAAACAACAACTTCCTATATGTGTATAAAGAGCTCAAAGGATAAAAGTATTTGCTCAATTAAAAGCCAAAACATTTGCACAATTCTCACCCAACGAGTGACTCTGCAAGAACAGCAATATAGGATTCCCCCACCTGAACAAGTTTCAGCAATCACGCTTCATGCTCCAAGCTTTGTACATCCATTTAGAAAAAGCATTCCCCTCCCTCTTGCACCAAGTCATACACAATTTCTTTGTTACATCTCAACAGCCCCCTTCAAAGTAACACTGGTATAATCATTTTGTTTGTAATGAATTTCCATGGGCAAAACAGACCGGAACAATGCAAACACCCTGCAGATGTAAACAGGGATTCAACCCCACAGCTCACTCTGCCGTGGTCACATTTAGTATTGAAGCTTTCGCCAGAACAGCAGTGATACCTCACATTGCCACTACCACCATTAACCATGACCAAAACCACACAGAAACAAATGATTAAAAATATGCCATTTTATACCAGACCACAGACATTGGAATTCTACACCAGATCCAGTTGTATCATTGACCAAAACTAGTTTCCAGAGCTCTAGGAATGAAACTTAACAGAACTATACTTTTACAGCCTTTACCTCATACAATAATGACCACTGCATTACCTCCCAATGATATTGAAGCCGTCCTTATGCTTTCTAACTAGCCATAATGATCTGTGAAGACCAGATTTCATTGCAAGTTCTTCCATTAAACTGTAGACTTGCTACGTGCTTACCTAGATGAGCAGTGGAATTTTATCTAGCTGTTATCCAAGGTAAAGGTGACATTTTAAGTGCAAAGTAATTACACACAGTTGAGCCCTTTTCCCTATGTCTATTCATAGGATCACTTAGTAGGCAGTGTGTGTTGGGTCTGGCTGAGATGGAGTTAATTCCTCCCACAGCAGCCATCACAGAGCTGTGCTTTGCATTGGTCGCTGGAAAGGTGCTGATAACACTCCCTTGTTTTGGCTCTGCTGAGCAGGGCTGGCACAGCATCAGCACTGTCTCCCCAGCACTCACCACCAGTACACTGGGGGTGGGTGATACCTTGGGAGGGGACACAGCCAGGATAGCGGACCCAAACTGACCAAAGGGGTATTCCATGCCATATGAGGTCAGCTCAGATATAAAAACTAAACAAAAAGGAGAGGAAATGGCAGCGGGACACCTGTTATTTATAGCACTTGCTTCCCAGAGCAACCATTTCCTGGGAAGTGACAGGACATCACTTGCTGATGGGAAGTAGAGAATAAAATATTTGGGTTTGTTTTTTTTTTTTATTACCTTTGCTTGCACATACACAATCTTCACTTTTTCTTTATTAAACTGCCTTTATCTTAACCTATGAGGGTTTTTCATCCTGTTTTCTCCCCCCTGTTCTGCTGCATAGGGGAGTGATAGAGCAGTTTGGTCAGTACCTGGTGTCAAGCCAAGGTCAACGCTCTGCACAACGTTAACTTAGACAGCATCGCTTTAGTAGTTTTGTGGTCTACTTATGCAGCTAAAGTTACATAGGCCCAAGGCATCTAAAAGGCCAGAGTAAACCAGCAGAATGGTCCAAAAGGTCAAAGGTCTGGTCTGAAACTGGAGGCCATGTAAGACAACCATTGGTACGGCATTTTCAGCTAAAGCACAGACTAGAAGGATTCTGCTTATCTGTTTATATATCAGTTTCAATCTGTACAGGAATATCAATTACTTTTCAAGGATAGCCCTCACCTTGTTATTTCAAAAGTGAGGAGTGATAACAGCATATGTTGATTTTCTTATCTTTCTCACAAAAAGTCACAATTTAAAACAAACACTAACCTTGCATCTCACAGAGAAAAGGACATTTATTTACCAGAATTTTGGAAGGTGTGAAATTCAATTTAATAATAACAACAGGTATATTTAATAAAAAAGCTTTAGAAAATATATGTAATTAGGTGGGAACATGGTCATTTAAGCAGATATTTCTATTGAATCTTTGCTAGACTCCATGCTTGTCACCAAATTAGATGTTGTCCCATGGTATGCATTATAAATGAGGCAATTCATTTCATGAGGTTTATAATCAGTGACTGGAATTATAATCAACAATATATATTAGTGCCTTCTAATATCTAGAATATTTTGGAGCTTATTATGAGTTCACGCTAGTTGCATGTGACAGTAACTCCCCTGTCTTTGTACAGACTCCTGATTTATGCTGGGGTATAAAAGAATAAAGTCTTCAAATTTATATGAAATATTTTGATACTTAAATATGATTTTAAGGTACACAGTATTGTCAGACCATTTGCATACTACAAGGCTTTGTGAAAAGCAGAAAAGTGGAATTACTTTTGTTTTTAAATGGCTATCATCATTTACAAACTGCAATCTTTCCATTTACATAAAGCTGAAGGTCATTTACTCCCTTAGCCCCCAGAAACTGCAAAGGAATGAGGCTATTTTTTTTTCCTTTTTGAAGCTACATGCTGCAATACATGCAGCAATCCTGGCTCTCTTCTGCAAGTTTGATTTTAAAAAATAATAAAATACATCTTTTCCTACAGCTACCATTGAATCATACCAAGAAGTTTTTTCCATTTCTCTCAGTGAGAAATTCCTCCACCTCCAACAGCTGTAATCATTTAAAATGCATCACAGTAATCTTATCCCACAGGTATCCACAGAAATTTTCCACCATACACATCAGATGCATTCTCTATTCACATGTCAAAGAAATAGTAAAATTATATCTTAAGTGTGAAAAAAGCAGCAAGAAAAATTTCGGTGAAGTCAGCATCCCTACAGAAACTTGGAGGGGTGGGAATTGTCTTACGTGCAACACGTTTAGACATGGGGTTGCATCTAAAGTTACCAAAAAGCAGGGTTTCCCACTGACAGGAAATTCCAGACTCCAGGACAAGTGAGACTAAAATATGGAGGTATTAGCCTCTATACAAACCAGAAATATAAAGAGATACTCAGCCATACTGCCCAGGGAAGACTTCCTGCACTCACCAGAACCTCAGTGAAATTAAGCCTTGCTAATTTTCCTTCTTCTCCTTAAATATCTGCTACTACATTAAGTGATATTCTCAGTTTTCTTGATCAGGTACGTAGGCTCCCTATATCTACAGCTTTCAATCAACCCCATTAGGCATACTTCCCACATTTGCCATTCCTTAAATCCTGCCTCTGAGATCGCCAAGGTTCCTTCTATAGAGACAAGGCCAAACCCATGTGAAACCCAATCTCATCTGGTTCCTGGCATGGGAGCGTAAAGCATGGAAATTCTAGTTGAGCTATCTAATCCAATAGCTCCACAAAATTTGCCATTCCCAAGAGAGCCTGCTTAGCAGGTTTGCTGCAGAGCGACAGGATCTGGAATCCTGACAAGCAGAGTGCCACAAGACTGATGATGCAAGGCTTTCAAGATACTCAGCTGAAAGGCAGAACTAAGAAGTGGGCAATTCTGACCTTAACACCACAAGAGTTCACGTCAATCCTATCTCAGATCCTGCTGAATGGAAATCCCACTGCTCTAAAAATGTTGCAAAGAAAACATTCCAGGTTTAAGAAGGTGACATTCTTCTGAACACATCCAGTTTCTTCTGTTTATCTCTAAATATTTGTCCACACTCAGCAGTATCTTGCCTCGGCATGTCATTTTCTGCACATTGATCCACTAGGCTGATTAGGAGAGAGAGGGGAAAAAAACTTTTGCTAACAGGAAAAAGTTTTCCAACAAATAACCAAGAATTGAGCTGAGCTTCAAATGCTCTGTTCAACTAATTTCCAGCCAAAGCTTTCAGGTACAAGACTGGTTATTTCACACAGCTGTGAAACATGGAACAACAAGAACAACATTCAACTGTTACTCAGGAATATAAGAAATCCAGTGTGTTTCAACCATTAATCCTATTCTTACTAAGATTGTCAATGCAACGCGTTATTGTGAAAGCTGGAAGCACAGGGAATCATTCTAACCTCTGAAGAATATTTTGACTTGACGGGATATAAAAATAGTTTTATAACTATGTAAAGTATAGCAGAACCATATACACTCAAAAAGAGCTAAAATATTTCTACTATTACAAGTAATTATATTGTCTAGGCCACTGAAATATCACGTTGGAACACTTAGCTAGAAAAAGACATTGATTAGGTTTCTTGTTACAATAAGCATAAATCTAGAATATTGCCACCGAAGCCAGAGATCCTGCACAGTGCCAAAGCAACACAAGTGTACCACTATCCTATCAAAATTCTTTAACTTCCCGTCTTGAAAGCTACAGTTGAGAAATAAAAATAAACCATTCCATAATCACACAGCAGAAATTCATAATGATGTCAACATTTTATACTGAGAATTGGAAGGGCAAGATTTACTCAGCACGAAGACAAAGGCAGAAAAACCTATACTATAACGGAGGAGATACACAAGTCGGAAGAAAGACTCAGCACACCCATTTCATATGTGGAGGCAAAGGTGTAGAAAGAATAAACATTTCTGCTTTTTTAAAAAGCTTTGCAGCAAGCCCATAATCAGTCTGAAACAAGATGAATATAAAAACACTGAAACTTCATACTTAAAATAAACATGGGAGGCCAGTTGATCAGGAAAACATAGAAGGTGTTAAGCCATGAGCCAAGAAAAACACTCTCTCTTTCAAGCCAGAGATTTAGGAGGAAAGAGAGAAAAAATATGAGCTGGTGAGTAGCCATTGTAAAAGGTGAACAGCAACGCAGAAACATTAACATCTTGGCCTTAACAAGATTTTACAGCACGGTCACTGGCATTCAGCAACAGGAAAAAAAAAAACATAACACTGTAGAGTCATAAATAAATTGCTGAGACAATCAACATCAACAGAGGTGAAGGCCTTTTTGAAGAATACAAAAAAGGCTGAAGGCTATGGACTTGTCACATCAAACCAGGGAAAGTTAGTTTCCTAGACCATGAACTAATAAATGGTAAGGGAAGAAAAGGCATGAGGTAGAGTCTTTTACATGACTTTCTGGTTTGAACAGGGATGCCAAAGGACTTAGAGAAAAGGGATTTAACTCTTTGTAGACCACTATGACTGGACAACTCTGATGTGGCCTTGTTTGCTTCCTCCTTGAAACCTTCCATCTCCAACTTGTATTATTTACCCTTACCCACACTGACATCTGCCAGCTGGGTTCTCAGAGCAATTTAACCTGTATATCCTCAATTGGCCGGTCATTTTCAAAAGGACACTACTGTTCCCCAAGTTCCTCAGCTATTCCCTATGCACAAACACAGCTATTCACTTACCACATTCTTATGTGGCTTCTGCTGCACTGTGCTTGATTCTCCACTACAGATTTCCAGGAAGCAACCTCACAGCTGAGCAATCATGACTCCCAGCACAATAAAGCGCTGCACTTGGCTCCCTTCAACAGATAGTGCCTTCTCTACAGCATCTAGAGAACAAGCAAGGAGCTTCTTTATATGAAACATGCATAGAGGAATGGACTACCAAGGCACACCCTAGAGCCTGTATTTTTTAAGCTTTATTCGTTGTCCCTTAAAACACAAAACAAGCAGGAGAGCATTTACTAGCATTTGAAACACAAAAAGCAGCAGATTTTATAAGGTGTGCAGAAGTCACAGAAATGCAGATATTTTGCCTTACACAGCAAACCACTTTGTGCTAAAAGAGCTACAGAGTAAGTTAGTCTCAAAAAACACACTTAAAGCAAGTTTCCTGGTTTCAGTACTGACATACCCTATAAATGAGATTCTATTCTTGATACCTGGAATTGAAAATACAAGCCACTCTAAGACTTACAGCCATAAGAATAGAGTATAGGAGAGGAGACTGGTGTTCTGGCAGAGGTATCTGATACGAAACCTCAAAATTAGTAAGGTAGTCCAAATCAGCCCATACAGTAAAATAGCATTCAGAAGCCTCCCATAAGCAAACCTATACAATTAACTACTTTTGACTGAACAAGATAAGAGCTTCGCTTTAAACTTCTTTTACAAAACATCTTTTTCTTCTGAAATTCCTTTCAAAATACTCTTGGACTATTTAAGAATCTTCCTCAAGTCCCAGATGCAGAGAATTAATGTAGAAGAATTTCTCTTCAGCTGTTATTATGCAGAATATAAGGGCCCAGGTAAGGTTTTCAACCTTTCCACAGAACAGGAGTCTCTATCAGTCTGTATCTGTTTCAGGAGGATGATTCTGCAAATAAGCCTGTGAATGCCTATCTTCACTGAGATGAATAGTGACAGTGAAGTCCTGCGACACATGAAGGTACGTCTTTCTAAACCAGGAAGGGAAATAGGCTTACTGCAGTCACCATGCATATTTGCCTTTTGAATAAAAGACAAGGCTGTACCAAGACATACCTTCTATAACTACATTCAAAGAACTGCTGCTTTGATCCAAGTCTCTCCTGTACAGTTCCTGCTACTCGCATGTCCAAGTTCCTGGTGGTACATGGAAACAGCACAGATCCCTTTCCCTGTGTCAGACTCAAATGAGTTTTTCGAGGTGGTGGAACCCAGCAGCATTCTTCGCCAGTTTCCCACTCTCTGCAAAGGCGACTGTTTTGTTTTCTATAGCATCAGGAAAGGGTATATAACAGAAACAGTATTTCTTCAACTGGAGTGCCCTGTGCTCTCCCTCTTTCAAACATTCAAGTCACATACCTCGCAGGTATTTGTGTAGACCCAGAAGAAGAAGGCTTCTGATTTTGTAAGCCCATGCACAGGGTGCAGACTTCAGCAGCAGCTGTTGGGCAAAACCTTACACTTTTAAATCAAGGCCAAACACTAATTCCGCTCTCACTGTGATCAAAGAAAAAAAAAATCTTCATTGATTTCACTGTCTTGCTGCCAGATTATATCCTTTCATTCTATTATCTGCCTTCTGCCCCCAAAAGTCTACCAATCACATTTGGTAGTAGCTCTACAAAGTTGTAAGGGCTGCAGAGACCTTTCTGGTGATTTTCAGACAAACATCTGCAATGAACGCAGACAATCATCTCCCCTGCATTAGGCCAACTGAGTTCTCCAATATTCCCCAGGTATTGTATTGCTACTACAAGAAGTCAGGGCTGAGGCCTGGAAAAGAGGCTTCAGGATCTTATCAGTTTCCAAAAATGCTCTCAGGACTTTTGTCATAGCTTCATATTTTGTTACCACAATCTGAATTTGGAATAACCAAGAGCAATAGCATAACTACAAAATCATTATATTCTACATACCATGCTGACAATTGGCCTCCCTTACAAGAAGATTAACTTTCTAGAAATAGCCGGCATAACACTAAAGTGTATATATTTCAAAACCTAAGGAGACCCCAAATCCATTATAAAAGACACATATTCCAATGCTTATCATCTAATGTGAAATATATTTGCAATACTTGGCTTTTTTTCAGAATTAGGAGGTGGTTTATGTATGAAATACTACCAAACACAAAGGAATAATTTTTTTGAAACACAGTAAAAGAAAGTTTAACAGCTTCAAAACTGAAAGAACCATAGGCTCTTCCCTTACAAATTCCTTTTGTTGCAACAGAAAAGGTTGTACTGCATTATTAAAAAACAAATTTGGATTTCACAAACCAATCTTTTATGAAATATATTACTTACTTTCTTTTTTATGTAATTAAATGCTGGAGTTTCTAAAACACCCTTTATTCTGCTGCTGTAGTAGTGAGGACTCCCACTTGCATGTAAAGGTCTGAACTCCGCGGTTTTCACACAGCTACTGGTGAGTTAATCCCATAGCTGACTAGAACTTCTGTTGCAGTAAGAAAAAACACCATCTACCCTAGGAAGTAAGAGAAATTAAATCAGAACTAATTTAAGGACACAACAGAGAAGGGAATCACAAAGGTGCTTAAAACATTGGTTTGACCTTCACCGTGTTTGGTGAACTGCGTTGCAGAGGTTTTTAATGAGGATTGATGACCAGCTGGGGTTAATGGCCCTCAGCTGCACCTCAGGCCATTAACTCCTCCCTATCAGTTATTAATCCCCAGGAAATACCCTGTACCTCTCTCCTTATTGCTTAACCATAAGTAGAAAGAGATGATCAACCAGTCAAGATCCTGGTGTGGTGTGAATACTCCTGTTCCTGCCTCTTCACAAAGCATGTCCTGTGCTTTAGATTTAGATTTAACAAACTATTTAGATATTACCACACTGAGGTCACAAAAGGATGAGGAAACACATGTGACAATGAGAAAATAAACATTTTATCTGCTGACTGCATTTCACATTTCTTCTTTAGAATAAACATAATATTTATAGCTTGTATACTTTGTGAAATTACACAAATCTATTTGCAATCCCATTGCTATTAGACTACTGGGGGCTCTTTTCTTTGTGGCTCTAGAGCATATGATGGGGCCAGTGCTCTTATTACTGCTCTTTTTAAAGCAAGAAAGAATCAAGCAGATGTTATTAAATTATAGCCTAAGAAGTAAAAGCCCCATGGTTGAACCAAGACACTGCACCCAAGAGGCCTGTGGAAGTACAGCATCACAAGGCTGAAACACTGTGCTTTCCTTTGGAAAAGGCACAGCTCAATGGAGAGTTAGTCCATCCCTACCCCTGCTTTTCCCCACTCAGTGAAACAGTGGTTTGGCTCAGTCTCAAATCCATATGTTAGCAGAGGATGATCAGGGAGTTTGTGCTTGGAGCTAATACAAAAGTAAGAACACAATCTTTATGTTTTAATGCTGTTGCAGAGAAAGACTGTAGTGGAAATGGATTTGGCTGAAGAAGGGAAGTGGAATCTGTATGCTGCAACATCCTATGGACAAAAATCATTTAGTTTTTCTTTACTATTTGCACTCCAAACTTAAAATTTCTGAGAACGCGGCTATCAATCAGGACATATATAAGTAACATCCTTTAAATCATACCTGATGAGTTCCCCAACTCTGAAAGACGACACATAAATACACTAATGAGTGATCTGAAGCTCATCTGTCTTGACTGCGTCTTCAGTGAAAAACCCTACATGCTCTCGCAGTGTCATTTTCTATCAACCTCACAGAAATAGCAAAAAAGTTTACTTTTCCATATCATTCTTTCCAGTTTATTTGGACTGCCCATGTTGTGAGGCTTGTGGGACACTGACATTTTTTAAATGGATCAACAAATTATGTCCTCATGTCTGAGAAAAGTCTTACAGGTAAAAGAAATTGTAACTTTCATCCTATGAACACTGAGAAGATCATTGTCAATAAATGCTTAAAAACACTTACAGAACAGACAGTACCTCAAACCCCAAAGGCTACAAGCTGTTGATAAATATTATGCTCTTTAAAGGGAATAAGATCACACTGAGTTTCAGATCAAAATATAGATCTTTCTAGGTCACATTTAGCAATGATCCATGGTGATATAAATTAACTCAATTACATCTTTTATTTGTACACAAATCATAAATTAAATGAATGCTCTGCCACCCTACTTAAATGTAATTATCTACAAACATATACAACACTTTTTGTGCTCCTTCTGACAATGTCATATTCTTCATAGTTATGGGCAGGACACATTTTGAATATTCGGTAGAATAACGCCCATTTAGAGAGTTAGATCTAAAAATCAACACTTGTTCAATAAAAGTTCTCCCAAGACCTGGGTGCTCCCAAAATTAACAGAAGAATCAAGAAAAAGGTTGTTCAAAGAAGGAGTACAGCTTGTTTAGGTCCTTATACCACCTCAGCTGTAACAACTTTTTCAACTTCAGTACTTGGATCAGGCTTTAATCCTTTGGATTAGGCTTCAAGTTGGAATGGAAGTTGATGATAAAAGTAGGAGTGCACTGGCTGATGCCAACAGGCTTTGACTCAGTCATGAAAGCTGTTTACCAATGTATAAATAAGTAATCCATGCTACCTCTTTGCTAAGAATAATTAGGCTAGTGTAGCTTACTGACTCACTGTTTTTACCATTTGCACAGCCAACTGATGTATTGCTGAATATGTTCTAAAACAAATCTTCAAATATTTTTTAAATTGAAAATCCAAAGATTTTCATGGAGTTTATAAAAAAAAATACAATAGAAGCTCTCTTCCTCCTACATTAATTTCTTTTAACCTAAAAGTCAAGCTAATCCTGATGAAACATCTTTACATCAACTGCCCATGTTTTACAGAATGTTTTTCCCTAATTAAATGAATCAGATATATCATAGTCACATTTATTAAATTTTGTTAATTATTAGGTACATTCTCACACAAAGAAAAATCTAAAGATTTGTTTAATGTCATATCTATATATGGTAGATAATGAAATTATATTCATTAAAGTTACTGATTTAATTCCTTTTCCTGGAAGTAGGTGAGGGAACTATGAATACATATGTCAGTTCACTTTAATACTAAAAATACACATTGTAAGCAGCAACAAGTGTACATTTTTAAAGATTGTTTGTGAAATGTGCTTGACTTAATAATGTCAGATTCTGAACACTTCTGCTCCTATAAAGGATTTACAGAATATAAGGGACTCCTATACAGCTATTGTGCTTGCCTCTTAGAATGGGGGTTAAATAAGCAGTTATATCCATCTTAAGCTTTTGCACTATTTTTTTTGTAAAATACATACTTAAACTCAACTAATCACCAGAATGGGCTTCCACAGAGACTAATGACTAAAATTTCGTGGTATATGTTATGAAACAGTAGTTCACAATGGTCTCTCCTGTCCTTAAAGGGTATAAATACATTATGAAAACAGTGCTACTGAGTAACAATATAAATTGTTATATATAACAATTATAATATAATATAAATATAATATAATATAAAGAAGTTTGTTTTCATGTCATTGTAATGATAATTCACACTCATAAGCTAATTGCTCACTCAGTTATCTATCAAACATATAATAAAGAAACACTGGATATAGGCTTTCAGAAACATCTATTGAAGGAGTTTTGGTCACTGGCATTTGTAATTCACAAACCAGCCAACCTAGGAACTCAAGTTACCAGCTTGAATGCTGAGAGAGAGAACAAGGTCTAGAAAATAAGTCTGCCTGTAGTACATGGGAGAAGATAGACACAAAGGCAGTTCAGCCCACTGAAGATCTTTGGACAATGGTCTGTGTACCTGGGAAAGATTCCTAACTGCTAGTTTCAGATGAGGCCTTATCCCAGATTCCAACTCTGTATCAGGTCAAAATCAGACACATATGAGCTCTTCTCCCATTCTGCCCTGACTACTGCAAGAAAGAAACCTGGCCGACTTGGTCGGGAGCCACCACAATATGCTCCAGCTAGACCTCTGATTTAGACAAATCAATCTTATGGCTTGCACACATGCCCCCACCACATACTCACAGGTCAGTTAAATACAGCCTTTCTCCTTAGAAGTACGGTTTGCAGATAACGTGCACTTAAACTGGATCGTTTGGGTAAATGCTTGTAACTGGTTGGGATGAATCCAGTCTCAATAGGTACTTCACACCCGAAGGATGAGATGTCATCCAGAGGGATCCAGACAAGCTCAAGAAGTGGGCCCACAGGAATCTCATGATATTTAACAAGATCGAGTGAAAAATGCCGCACACGGATTGAGGCAATCTCCCTTATAAGTACAGGCTGGGGGATGAACAGATTGAGAGCAGCTCTGCCAAGAAGGACTTGGGGGTGCTGGTGGATGAGAGGCTGGACATGACCCCGCAATGTGGGCTCTTAGCCAAGAAAGTCAATTGCATCCTTGACTGCATCCAAAGCAGCATGGCCAGCAAAGTGAGGGAGGGGATTCTGCCCCTCTGCTCTGCTCTGGTGAGAGCCCACCTGCAGTGCTGCGTCCAGCTCTGGGGTCCCCACACAGGAAGAACTTTGACCTGTTGGAATGAGTCCAGAGGAGGCCACCAAGATGATCAGAGGGTTGGAGCACCTCTCCTATAAGGAAAGGCTGGGAGAATTGGGATTGTTCAGCCTGGAGAAGAGAAGGCCTTGGTGTGACCTAATTGTGGCCTTTCAGTGCCTGAAGGGAGCCTATAGGAAAGATGGAGAGGGACTTTTTACAAGAGCATGTGGTGACAGAACAATGGGGAATTGATTCAAACTGAGAGTAGGTTTAGATTAGATATTAAATTAGATATTATTTAGGAAAAATTTCTTTATTGTGAGGGCAGTGAGGCACTGGAACAGGTTGCCCAGGGAAGTCATGGATGTCCCATCCCTGGAGTGTTCAAGGACAGGCTGGATGTTGCTCTGAGCAACCTGGTCTAGTGCAAGGCGTTCCTGCTCATGGCAGGGGGATTGGAAGTAGATGATCTTTAAGGTCCCTTCCAACCTGAGCCATTCTATGATTCAATTAATATAATTGTTTACTAGTAGCAAAGATAAGGACATATTCATCTCTAATTCTCTGAAATACAATTCTTAACTTTGGTATTGCCTAATATTTTTCAATCATTCTACAGATAGTGACAGAACAAAATACAACAGTAATATAAAGCAGCAACAAGACCTATTTTCTACTACAAAACTCGCCTGCATTTTTAACACTACAAATACAGATCTATATTCAATTCTTCAGAACCCAGCTTGCATTTTGAACATAAATTTGCTTCGCCTTACTCATGGGGAGAAGGAAGAAATCTAATCAAATTCTACTGAGTGTTTTCTCTGCTATAATTTAGTGGTGAAACTGGCAGGCTGCCTAACCACGTCAAAAAAAGATACATTTGAAATGCTGTAACTATAAAATAACAAGGAAGCTTTTAGCCACATTCATGTAGTGGAGAGTATGAAAATGTTTACTTGTAATGTGGTTAGCATATGAAAAGATTAATCTAACAGGAAAATACATTTTAAAGTTGTGAAATTGTCTTGCTTGGTGTATAAATATTTTATGTAAATAAAAGTGGATTTGAGATTCATATAACATTTATATATTTTTAAAACTAAAGGCATAGCAACTGACTCTGCAAGGCATTTTTCAGTAATCCTCTCACTCTGCTATCTCCACTAATGCCTTTATTTGTTTATGTTAGCTTTTCCCCTAATGAAGATGGCGCCGGTGGTTCTGTCTGGCTGAGCTGCTGACAGGACACCATCAACTTCCAGGGAAGGCATCACTGAGGGAGAGCAGGCTGCTTTTCAGCTCAGTGATTCCCTTGCAGGCTACGGTGAAAGAAAATTGATGCCAAAGACATGAATAAGGAAAAGTGACTTTTCCTCAAGATTCCAACTGGAGAATTCTGAGAAAATTGGGGTGACATATAGGGATGCTGATCTAAGTACTTCAAATGTCTGATCTCATTTCCTCAAGATGGGTGGGTTTTGCCCCTTTTTTCATCAAGTTGTCACTGGAACACAAAAGTCATTTTAGATTGTTGAAGAATTGGAGACAGCTTCTCAATTGCATGACAGACAGGAGTGAAGGGGTCTAAACATAAATGAAAAAACAGACTTTTTTTTAATTCCGATTCAACTTAATCAGAGCTTATTTTTATTAATTTTTGTTATTTGGGACAATTAAAAACGTGTCCTCCATTCAAGAAACAGAACAGAATGGCCTGGCAGACTAATGACCAACTAACACCTAACAAGTAATTTTCATAAGATACAGGCAGTTGCTATCACAACCATCCCTCCTGTAATCTAAGAGTGGGATTACTTTGTGGAAGAACCACCACTTTCTAGCATATTTCAAAGCTTTTTCAAAAGTTATGGCAGACAATGAATGGCTGAGTCAAGACTCAAAGCAAAACCAACAATTTTACTGCTTTGGAGGCTCAAATTCACAATTATCCAAAGAACAGAAATGTGTCCATTAGAGAATCTACAAAATGACACATTTTCTTTGTAAATTAGATAGTATTAAAACCCAACTGAAGAACAAAATAGTCTACATCTGGTTATTGGGGAATGTGGTGAGTTACTGCCTCCCAAAACATAATTATGGCTCTAGAATTTTTTTTATTAACTGTTGTTAAAAAAGGAAAACTTCTGTGATCCATGTAGCTGTTTGATATAGTTTAAAAAAACTCATTCTAATTTAGGATTATAGTATAAATTATTTCTCTATTGTTAAATCTAAATAAAACCCAATATGATAAATACAGTGAAGTTTATACAGTGATAAATATAATGAAGTCTGTGGATTTGTGTCAGAAAGTTAATCAAATCAAAGGCATTAAATTCAAATCGAAATATAATTTCCTGGATGTAAGTACAGCCAAGTTTACATGGTGCAGATTTGTGGATCATTCTGCCATTGTAAATGCTTGTGAAATTTTGGGGCCGGGGAGAGGGGTGGTGGGTTGATGTTAATATACACGAAGAACTGGATGATTCAAGCACTTTGACACACCTAATCTTGGACCGTTGGCTTCACCTCTCTCCTAACATACAATCAGAAGCATTCTGCATCAGGTTCCCAGGTTTTTTTAAAGTCATCTATGTGGGCCACTATTGAACTCCAAGGGGTTTCCTCTGAAATGGAAAATTACTCTTAAGCAGTAAAAAAGCATGGGTTTCAACTGGGATACAGATGCTGTATCCTGAGAAAGATCCAGCAAACAGCATCAAGCAGAAAATTTAAAAATCTCTTGAAGATTCCTAGAAAAATTTTACCAAAAGGCACATTGTACACAGAATTGGTACTCATGGGGGGGGATCTTAGCACTTGAAGCAGCAAGAGAAGAACAGCAATGATTTCACCCATTACACACAATCTGAAAGCAGGGGGGAAGACAACAACCTAAACAAATAATCCAATTCCCAAGGATATATCTGCTTCACTCAAACCAAAGATTGTTTTGTTTTTAATCAGAATAAGAGACTCAACAATTAAGTAATATCTTTCTTTTAAATATCAAATGCATTGAAGCAGTAGTAATTTATTTTTGTGTCATTATTTCTCTTGAAACTATGCAAAGTACCATTTCTAAATGCTAGTTTTCTAAAAACATAACCATTAGGATAGTTGTTACATATTTAATTTCATGCTCCACTCAGCATAAAGCAGTTGAGAGACTGCCAGCCAGAGCAAATTAAGTAACCGGTTAGATAATTTCCTGCTTAATTGAAAGCAGGTAGTTTTTAAAAGTAATAATTGATTTTGTTTCTAATAAGCATGTAGCTATTTCTTCCTTTTTCTATTCCTGTTATTAAAGGAGATTGCACTAAACCTCTGTACACTGTTAATGACAGGCATGGGAGGAAAAGAACTGGAGAACACTATGTAGTATTTTAGATGCTAACTGCAGCAAAAATAACAGCAGAATGGCACCCCAATGTTGGTCCTGTACTTCAAGATCATTAGTTCAAAATCTAATCCAGGTCAAAAGTTCTCATGTTCATGATCTGCAAGGACAAGAAGTGAGCCAGCAATCTCAGCGCAGCTCAAGGTGAAGAAGCATCAATTATCCTAGCAGACAATAACCAACCTCAGCAAAAAAAAAAAAAAAAAA
>VZTE01005803.1:88683-100498 GCA_013397775.1 Eulacestoma nigropectus | reverse complement strand
ATATATATATAGATATATATAAAATCACAATACTGGCTTCAAAAGTCACAGAATGTTTTAATGTTCCACTGTAGGCTTGTTTTATTTTTCTCCTGGTGCTTCTGCTGCAAGTTTTAGTCAACTCAGACTTGAAAAGTTTTCTTAAGTGAACACAAAGCATAGAAGCATATCTATTAGGTCAATAAAACAGGGTATTTGCAAAGTTTGACATGAGCCCTAGATCTATCACAGAGACATCGAGCATTTTAAGTTTTTCAGATGAGCTTAGAAAGACTACAGCCTTTAAACTTTCAAAACACTGTATCAAGATTTTCATGTACTGGACCAATACTGGCGTAAAAAATGTGTCACGCTCGGGCAGCTAGAGAGAAAACAGTTTCCCGAAGTACTCAGAACATGGCAGTCTCGTATGCCGTTTCCACGCAATCCTTCTCCCACCGTCTCAAAAAGGGTATATCACACAATGAGAGGAGCATCAGAACGAAAAGTCAGAACAGAAGCCCGCATGGGAGAGACTGTGGGAATCTATTTTCTGCAGCTACGGGGGAAAAAGAAAAGCACCTAGGGAGAGTACGGTAGAGATCAGAAAAATCAGTAATCGCGTGTGTGCGTGTGTGTATATATATAAATATATATATAAATATTTAAAAAAAAAATATATATATATATAAGGTGAATGTGGAATTTTTTACACCACACGAGCTCCGCGAGACCCCCACCCCCGGGGCGGCTCTGGTCCCCCAGCATTCCCCATCGCGTAGGGCACAGGTACAATACCTGCGGGGGCGTGGGGGCGTACAGGGTTGCGGGAGAAGGGGATGGGAAGCGCGGGGGAGCGCAGCGAGGCGGGGGCGCGCCGGGCGCGCTCCCGCGGGCGGGCAGCTGGAAGTCATTGCCCGCGGATCGGCGTCCGCGTTGCCGCGGCGACCGCCCCGGCGGCGCCAGCTGGGCCGCAGTGTGAATGGGTGATGTCACGGGCCCGGCGCCGGCCAGTCTGGGCTGCGCGGGCCAAGGCAGCGGCCGGGAGGGCGGAGGGAGCCGGGGGGTGGGAGCGGGACGCGGCGGGAGCGGCGGGAATCGCCCCCCCGCAGCCCCCACCCCGCTTCCACGCGTGGGGCGGGGAGCGCTGCCCGCGGCCGCGAGCGAGGGTGTTCCCCCCTTCCCCGAGCGCTGTCCCGGGCCGGCGGTGGGAAGGTGGCATTTCCACGGCCCGCTCCCGCTCGGCCCCCGCTGGCCGTGGGGGCCGGGTGTTGCGCTCGGTCCTTGCCAGCTCCCCATTGTTTGAATGGAGATGTCTCTGTTTCCATCCTCAATTCATTTGCAGGCACTTTAGAAAAGTTCTTTCCTGCAGGAATGAGGGGCTTTTCACTTCGCTCCAGCAAGGTTTACAATCCCTGCCAACGCTCGCAAACTTCCCACATTCAGCCTCGAAGTTTCCCACTGCTTTCAGCAGCGAGATTCCCACACTGCAGAATACCCGATTATATTGATTATTTGGCCAGTTTCGGAAAAATATCCCCTCAAATTTGCAATGGAAGTTTACTTCACATGTGAAATTCTTCATTTCTTTTTTACTGCAGTTCTTCACAAGAGGATACATTCCTAATGGTGTGTCTTAGGCCTACAGTGGGAAAATCTGATTGTTCCTTAATGTAAGTTGTTTACATAGATCCACTTTTTACATTCGTTTCGGAGCGTTCAGGGCAAAGACCCCTCACCAAAAGCCAGCGTAGCTCTGTTTGTGACTCAGCACGAGATGCCAGTTGGATTTAAACATAAATTCCTCTCCTTACAGACATTAAACTGCTGTGGAGTGCAGGGTTTTTCCTCAGTGAATGCAATGGCCCCTCGATCGTCAGTCTGAAACTACAGCTCCTCTGTATTTTATCTCGTCTTCATCACACAGCACCTCTAGCTGTGGGCCTCAGAGCCTGCATGCATAGGAGCTCTTGCAGGCTGTGGAGAAAGAGATGTGACATCGGGTTCCCCTATCAGTGCAATCTTAGAGCAACTCAAATTACAGCTTTGTGTTTTGTTTCGCTTGGCTTTTGCCGAGTAGCTGTTTGAGGCCAGGCAGGTGGGACGCTTGCAATGCTTTTCGTTGAAATTCTGCTTATTTTAATTCTCCCGTTAATAAATTGGTTTGTGCTTAAGTTCTAAGGGAACAAAAGGAGCTTGACTCCAAACCTTTAGGAATGATAACAAGCGCTTGCAGCCATACAGAAGCCTCGAAAGGCAGCAGAAACCGTTGCTGAAATGTCACCCGTCAACTTGCAGACCCTTTATCTGTACCTCGTCTCAGCAAAGGCTCAGCCACCCGAAGGAGCAAGAGCGGCGGCAGGAGGAGGACACGCAGGGAGCGGCAGCGTGTCCGGACAGGGACCGGGAGTGTGGGGAGCAGGGAGCATGGGGAGGTGGACCCATGCGTCTCACCAGCAGCTCAGTCCTCACAGTGACAATGGATTTTTACACCCAATTCAAGTAGCGCAGATTCGGTGTGCGGGCAAGGTGAAAGCTAATCCCCTGCAAAAGTCTGCATGCAAAGGGACCTGGCAGTCAGTGTAGCGTATTAGGACCAATGGCTTCATTCATGGGTGTACAGCTGGGCATTGGGACAGGCAGGTGTGAAGGACTCACCGCGTAAACACCAGTTTATCAGAGGTTACTCAGTACACGCACATGGTGCAGGATCAAACACTCGTCTTTAGTTTGCTGGACGCCTTGAAAATTGGAGGGTGGCAAGTAAGCTGAGTTTATGTAGATGTATGATTTTAGCGGGAGACTCGAGTTAATTCTTTCTGATTTTAACTGCTTGATACGATGTTTCAATCTTAAATGACCAGTAACCTTTAAAATCTCATTGGGATTTTAACACTGAATGCTTTTGATGGCTGCTTAAAGGAAATTAATCTGACAACAGTCACTGACAGTCAGCCGTCTCCATCAGGTAACTGCAGCAAAGGAAATAAATTCCAGCTGGTGGGGGAAGGGAGAGAGTGTCCTGAGAAACTCACTCCTCCGCTCCCATTGATCATCACCTGCGCTGGACTTCATACAGCAGTTTAATCCTATTCTCTCCCTCAAAGGTTTCAAGCTTCTGCAAGATCCTGACTGCTAGGGAACAAAGACTGGTATGTGGTTCCCTCAAAGGTCAGTCATTAACCTGCCCCAACAACAGTTTTAGGAAGATCAAGGCAATGAAGAAAAACTAAGAAAAAGCACTTTCACTTTGGAATGAATTGTTCAAAATGCCCTTATGCATTCGGTTTTATTCCCTTTCAACTCCACAGTTTTTAGTTCCTGCACGTATTTATTTCTCATCAGGAATAATGGCAAGATTTGCTCTCCCAGAGATTTGACCTTAAGTTTATTTTAGTCTCAACACTATAGACCATTCTATCAATTATAAATGTACTCATGTGTACAGAGGAACTGGTAAGCCAGCTCAGTAACGCTATCTTGTTCTGGAGACTTACCCTTATAAATAAATTAGGGGCATATCTTTATGAAATACCAGAAAGAAATAGAAGATGAGAGAAAGAAAAGAAAAAAGAAAAGAAAAGAGAAAAGAAAAAATAAAAAAGAAAAGAAAAGAGAAAAGAAAGAAAAAAGGGGAAAAAGATAAAGAAAGAAAAGAAAGAGAAAACAAAATCTAAAAAGCCACATTTATCTAAAGATAAAAGGACAGAAGGTAATATCAAAATTGGTTTCTCTGTGATTTGTATTTTCTGTGTCTGCATGTCTGTCTGTGAGACAATATACTGGACTTGCCATAGCTGGACTATCAGTAAGACATTTATTTCCATAAGTTATTGATGACCCTTTACCTCACAATTGACAGGCCAAAGTGGAGCCACGAGCAGCTTCTGAGAGGTCATCAATAACAACTGAAAATAAATGTTTTATCCAGTGCCTGCCCATTGTGTGTCCTCTTTGTGCAATGCCAGTTAAGTTTCATCTGGCGTAGTTTTTTATGGGCTGTAACTACCTCAGCTCCTGTCTGAAACAATGGAGGAAGGAGGGATACACACACATATCCCCATTTGGTTGCTCACACTCTTGGTGGAGTACCTTTTGTGAGATGCAGAGGTAAAAGCATGCATCTCTCAGCACATGAGGGTGAAACAGTACACTAAAGAGTGAAAGGAGAGACTGCCACCTTACTAAAACATTAAACACCATAGAGAATCCTGATGCTGCAAGTGTAAGACAGTTCAGAAGAAAGAAGATACAGAGGAGACAGAGAAGGGACAAAAAGAAGAAGCTGAGATGCAAGGTTGTAAATAAATAATACCTCATGCTAAGATTACAAATACATAATATTCTATTAATGTATTTCTAATAATAATTCATACCATACTGCAAGGAAGATTGATGTATTGTGTGTGTTAAGAAGTTCCTGGGGGCAAAAGAAAACTCTTTTTGTCTATAAGGAGTCTTATACTCCCGGTGGAAAAAGACTGCAATGGACATTGGGTACAACGCTGTGGGGACATAACATTTACTTCGAATAATCATCACCACTAACCACAATGTCTTTTAATTAAACATTTGTGCTTAAAGTTTCCACTTTCCTTACTCTTTTGCATATGCATTTTCACGTTTTACAAAATCCTATTTTGAGAACCAGTTCTCAGGCGCTCAGTGTTCAGCAACTATTTCAAGAGGCTGGTCTGAAGTAAGCTAATGACTTTGCAGCCAGTTGTGAAACTTCTGCTCACTTGAGCAATCCCTATACCCATATCCTTACTCAGGCAAATAAGCTCATTAACTTAAAGACAAACTTTCTTTATAAGCAAGGATTTGTGCTGCTTTTCAAGTCAATTTCTCCATTGAGGTAAATTAAGAGATTTGCTTGAATAAAATGTTATCAGTTCTTTAAAGTGTTGAAAGAGCACATGAGTGGAGTAAAAATTACCAAAATAAATGTCATTAACACTTCAAGGTAAATATGTGGAAACATACTGGTATCGAGGACAACTTGAAATAGTTACTTAGCATAAGCTGTGTGATTACCCAAAATATTCTTATATATGCACATCATTTAGCTTAAAGAAAAAAAAGTGAAACTGTAACAAATTTGCATGTTGAAGCATTTTTAACAGCAATTTTGAATATGTCTTTAAAATACTTTTGCTTAAGTTTGCCCCCTGCACAAGAAGCAAAACCATGAAGAATTGCTATACAATTACTCCAAAATGGAAAATAACATTCATTCCCATTTCTTCTAAGGGAAAATTAGTAAGTCATAGAATATATTTAACTGTGAAGAATTGCACTTCATGGATCACTGTCCAATATTCTCCCTACATCCATCTTTCTTTTTCTGTATCTCCAGCCATTTGCAGTCTGCAATGTATACCTTGATTTAAATTCACAGTGCTACACAGTGGTTTTCATTAGACAATCCTGTTGTCCTAATAAATATATAAGGTCACTTTAGCATATACTATTGCTGAAATTAAACTCGTGAGTGTGACCCTGTCTGCCTAAGGGAGACAGTACCTGTCGACGGTTTTTTCATCCTCTCTAAACAGGAAATCCTGTAAGAGCTGTTTTCTGTCAACAAAAGCTGAGGTCTCTTGTTTTCTTAAGTGACAACTTTCTCAGAAGCCATGCAAGCTATAAAGAATGATCACAGGAAGCAACCTGGTACTTACTAATTCAAAACTCACCTTTTGAGCAGACGGCTTTTTCAAACACACACAAGTACATAAGCAAATTAAACTGGTGCTATCATCCTATAAATAATTTCCTGATATTCTAACATTTCTTCTGCAAGACGGAACAGAAGAATGAGGAAGAGCCTTTTGCTTCTGTTACTAAGGCCTTGGTAGATCCTCACATGTTATGGCAACAGGAACTCTATTGCTGGTAAAGAAATAGATAATCAGATTACAAAGATTTCAGCAGGTATGGGAAGTACATGGCATGGCTAATAAATAGCAGCAGTCGGGGGATTGGAAGATGCACTGAAAAGCTTGCCCTCCACAAACACAACCACCAGACTTGAACTTCTAGTTCTTTCTAACTTCTGTTCCCAGCAGTGGCACCAATTTGACTTGAACCAAATCCAGCAAATGGCATTTTCTATAGTGCATACATATTTGTCAGTCTGTTACGAGCAAGAAACAAAATGCAGAACTGGAAATTAGTATTTGGCAAGCAGGTTATATCCGAAAGTGACACTGGCCCATAAAAGTACTTTGAAAACCAACTGACTACAGTCACAGAACACATCAGTGCATTTGCATCAATATAGAGGAAGGAAGGTCTCTCCATCTACCTTGGATGTCCTTCCACTGTGGGGAAGTTTGTCTTCACCGTCAGGGAAAAAGAGGTGATTTCTTCTTTTAATTTAAAACATTTTTTTAAAATATTAGAAAAAATAAACCCCAAAGATTTTGAAGTATTCCTTACAGCACTCATGGAGAACAAATAACAAACATGTTCGTATTACCTTTCAAAATGTAAAATGTTGTATTAGTGCAAAATATTGCTATTTTGAGGGGTTTTTTGTGGCATGAACTTAGACTGCTTTTTCTGATGAAGCTCTTCAGGTCTCCTGAAAATAAATACCAGTATCATTGGTGTAATGATAGCATATGCAGATGAGCCTGTATACATCTAGATACTTATTTAATTTAGGTCGATTTGCTCATTGTCCCTGTAGGCTGCATTATTTGTGTGATTATAGACCTCTTAATGTAAACTCATAACAAACACAAAAATAGTATGAGGTGGTATCATACCATCAGTTTTCAGGCAGATAGGCTGAGGATTTCTGTCTACAAACAAAGGGCATGACATTGCACATAAATCTGATCTAACTCTACACAAAATAAAATTAAAGTTAAGACTCGAAATTCAATCTGTTACTATGTAACGCAGTTTAATGGAGTGTTCCTCAGGAAGCTGCTCCAAATACTCCTAAATTATTTTCCCCTTCCCCAGAATAAGCATCTTGATTGCTTATATTTGGACCACACTGCAGAAGGTTGTCAACATGAGTTATCTCTCTTGCCACAAGCTTGCTTTAGTCAATGCAGAAATCTGACATTATCCGACAAACCCAGTGTTTCTGGTCACCTGAACAAAGCAACCTTCTTAAATGACATTAGCCTTCAGCTGACATACAACCACCAGCAAAATGCCAGGGTGCCTGTCAGTGACATTCCAATGTTTTCTGCTGCTGCACACTCTCAAAGGGACGAGGTGGGTTTGAACAAATTCCTACAACACAGCCATGCTGGAGACAGCACAGCAAGAAAATCACTTGTAGACATGAACCTCATCACAGTATTTTTTTGGTTCTCTCCACCAACTGAAGTGAAATATTTCTTTATGCATTTATTTCCCCATTTGTGTAAAAAGGAGCATATATGAGCATCAAGCCACGGAGAAGGGCTTTTTCAGTTCTGTTCCTCATCTCTCCATAATGTTTGATGTTATGTGACTTTCTTGTAGCATACAAGGCTGAAAGAAAGTATTGGGTAGCAGTATGCTCCTGTCATTAGAAGGGTTCTCTAAAGTGGACAACTACATGAATATGCAAAAAAAAAAAAATCTCTTTTGTCTGTGAAGAGCTATTGTGAACAATCAACAACCATTTTTCTTTTTATTTTATATTAAACTTCATGCAAGGAGGCACTAAGAAATTGAAGGTCTTTAGAATCTTTTTGGTTTTCTTACTGAGAAGAAATTTCTGTAATGAACATAACCAGAAAATGAGCAAAAAAAAATCACATTTAGTTAAGTGTATGAGTTGTATTTAGATTTCGGATTTGAGGAATATAGGGAGAACAGTACTGAAGACGGCTCATATTATTTGGGGAAAAGGTTGTGTTGAGTTTTGGTGATCAAGAGCTTTGGTGTTGAATCAACCCTGGTGAGGAGTGGTACCAGGAGACCGATGGATTTCAGTCCATTAGTACACTCTGCAGAGTGAGGTGACTTCTCCGTACTCCCTGAATGCCCAGTGGATCTTCCCTGACCCGTTTGGAGGATCCATAGCTTGTCACTGCAAAGGAGCCTGCAGTCTCAACTCCAGTCTGTTGTTCAAAGGGACAAGGCCATGTAGGAATAATAATCCAGTAAAAGATTTACATAGTCTTTCCTCCATCTCACTCCCCCGCCCAATTTTTCATTTCATATCACTATCCCCTGTTGCCAAGAGGAGTTTATCTATGGTGTTTGATAAGGGAGCACTAAACACATTATACTGCTATTTTAAATGACATCACAACTAACTAGATATTTTAATTGAAGGTAAATAACCAACATTATTGCCTTTTGAATGATAGCAATAGTGGAGAGTAATGGCACCACTGAGGAATCAATTGCTATTTCCCTCATAAACCATAAACCATTCAGAGATTTATAATGCTTTTTTAATGATCAGCCCTTCTAGGTGTTGAGCAGCTCCTCCGAGATCCTGAGTCTTCTGGCTGCTTGCTGAAGTCAACAGGAATGGGGAGCAGGGGGTCGCAGTATCACATATCTTTATGCCCACCAGGATGAAACTTGTCACAGCAGTTATCAGCCTCAAGGAAAGGAAAGCTTGGGATTTTACTGCACTGCTCTGACACGGTGTGCCCCAAGCTCAAAAACGAGGACACTTGACTCAACCACTGTTTCATAACCTGCTTAAGAATAAAAATGCATTGAGCATTTGTGTGCATTTCATGCCCTCTTAAGGTAGGTATAGCAAGTAACCTTGTGTAAGTTACCACATTGATTGCTTGCTTCCCTCTGCATACCTGAATGTGTTCCCCTCAAATTTTATCTGTCCAGAGACTCTTTTAACTAATGTGGTACAATTGGTTCAATGGCACCATATCATGCACAAACATCTGTGGATCCAGAGTGCTGTCAGAGGAAATGTCACGCATTCTGTGCTTGGAAGGACTGTCCCCCTTCCCTGGTGCCATGACTCAAGAGACAGCATCAATGTCTCAGGTTTATTTCTTCACCTGGATTCAATGGCATATTCATATACTCAGACCTGTGCTGACAAATTCAGAATACGTTACTCATTCTCGTTAAATTTAATGGGATTATCCTCATGATACAGGGCATACAAGGCCAGTCATTACATTTTCATTTTCAACTGGTTTTACTTCGGGTTTGAATCAAAAGCAACTTTTCTAATCTTCACAGAACACCTATGATGTGATCTGAACTCATCGGTTCTCCTTTAATAGACCAAACTGGTCCATTCAAGTATTGTCAAGGATCTTGTGGTAATATTGCAGGAGTTGCTTACAGTGGAAATGAATCTTGACTCTGGATGTGGGACGAAAGCACAGAAAAACCCAGCCAAGACAGATAAACTCCTCCAGCCAGCCAGAAAGGGACCAGATGTTTAAAGATGCACAGAATTTATTTAAAAATCCAAACTTGGTCTGATGAAAAACAGAAGTGTTAATCCCTATATACTTATGTCATGAAAAATACTGCTATTAATAGGACAAAAGCATGAACAATAGCCACTGTCCCTCTTTCTTCTGTACAAGCCTCTTTAGGGATGAAGAGTTTCACTATGCCCACCTAGTTGGATAACATTCTGGGTTTTCCAACTCATTTCTAAAGCAATTTACTTAGCACATCCAATCTAAATTTTGAAAAAGCAGCCAGCCTAACCTGGTCCCACTTAAGTCAATGACAAAACCACCATTGACTTCAAGGAGAGCAAAAGCAGACCTGTTGTTGACAGGGAACTGGTGCGTATTGTTCAGCCGAGCATGTCGGACTAGCATGTATCAGCTTCATGAGTATCAAAGGGAGTTACTAGAGGAAAACCCTGAATATTTATACAGTAGTTGAAGGGGAGGGCTGTTTTTCCCTCTCCCACATATCTCCACTGTGATACGTTAGCTACAGCAACGCATACAATCCTCTCGCAACTCCAACGCTTGCAGACCCTCGGATTTTCCTTTGTACCCTCTGCGGTGGAAGTAGCCTGATGGAAAAAGAGGTGTGAGGCATTCCATGGTTCTTCATGAGTTTACAGAAATACTGAGTCATCTTCAAGAACCAGTGTGGTCTCAGTGGATTTGAAATAGTGCTGCTCCAGAGTGTGTGTGTTTGTCTGCATGTAAGAAATAATCTGTCCAAATTAGCTCTGGGAGAGCTAGAGGGGAACAAGTTACGTATTGGGGTTTCCCAGAGATTTCCAGTGAGATCAGAGGAGCTCCCAGAGGGGATTCAGTACAACAGAACAGCCCAAGATTACAGGGTATCTCGTTTCATGGAGATTTTAATTAAATGGCACCAACAAGATTTGAGCCTGCATTTTCACCATAATTTACAATGTATTTTTTTCTAGATAGCACATCGAATCTGTCCATATTACAAGGACTCCAGAAAACAAAGTAACCATAATGTAGGCTTTAAGGCCTGTTCCTGCAAGGAAACTGCAAGGAGTTTCACTGAATAAAAGGAATGACTACAACAGAAGTGGGATCATCCAGCCCCTAGCTAATGGAAATACATCTTCCCATCACATCATGACGATGTAGCATACAAATCTAGACCTCAGTCTAGATTTACACCTCAAAGATTTGCACCACACACTTGGATTCTGAGCTGAGAGGAGCCTAACTGCCATGGATGGCACTGGCAAGGTGGGACAAAATAAGGAAAAGAAGAGTATGGCTATTTGTAAGCAGAGCCTCAAAACACGTGTCTTTAAGAGGTGAGAGAGAACGCAAGTGTGCTTCATTATACGCTTCAGATGATCCAGTCTCACTGCTCATTCAAGTTCTGGGTTTGACAGCTTCCCACTGTATCCTTTATATATCACCCGTTGTGACTAAGCTTTGAGGGGACATGTAA
The DNA here is from genome assembly GCA_013397775.1 of Eulacestoma nigropectus. Classification (NCBI taxonomy): domain Eukaryota; kingdom Metazoa; phylum Chordata; class Aves; order Passeriformes; genus Eulacestoma; species Eulacestoma nigropectus. The sequence goes on along the minus strand of VZTE01005803.1, from coordinate 89,662 downwards.
TCATTAATCACCATTATGGATTTCTTCCCTTCTGTTGGGTTTGACTTACAAGTTTAGGGGCAGATCCTGTGGCCTTTACTCCTTCCTTCAGTCCTTTGCCCGAGCAATCAGCCCTACTTCGCTCATGGAGAGCTTGCAGTGCTGCAGCGTTCATAGGATTGGGCGCCAAGTTTCTTACACTGGCGTCCCATTCAAATACGCAGTGGCTCTTAATCCTTAGCAAGAATTAACGGGGAGTTTCAACACTGCATTATTAAATTAAAAGGTTACAATCTGCCACAAGATGACTTAAGCAGGACTCAGGAGTATATGTCTGTTAATTTTAATGCTCTGTCTCAAAGCAGAGAACTCCGGACATTTCCAGCATCATATTTAAAACATGGTACATCTACTAATACGTGATCTGGTGCATTAATGGACCAAATTAAGTTACAGGTATGAATTTTACATAAAACGGATTAATATTATATGTCATGAAGGAATTTTAAATACTCCATCTCCATGCATTTTTAATAGCTATGTGCTCTAATTTAATGTTCCCTGGCACTGCTTTGCTTGAAGTCCCTAAACCCTCCTCCTTCCTTCTCCCCCACACTCCTCAAGTTTTGCTTGGGATTTTCCCTGCGTGTAAACCAGCGTCCCCAAGTCCCTCAAAAAATGTGTAAAGCCGGAATGAGTCTCCTACACCGACAGGACAAAAACGCGCTTCACGACCCGAGGAGATACCAACCCTTCCGGGAAAGGGGATGAGGGGGATGGGAGCGCGGGTACAGCCGCCTTCGTCCGGGTCGGGCGGCGGGGAGCGGCGCCGGTCGCGCGGGGCTGCGCTCCGTACCGTGGGGACGGCGCCGAGAGCCGCTGGGCGGCGGGTCCCGCCCGCATTCCCGCAGTCCTTCCTCCCCGGGACCGCCTCCTCCTCCTCCTCCTCCTCCGCCACCGCCGCCTCCTCCTCCCCGGGGGGGCAGCGCGAGCCGCCCGC
>VZTE01005803.1:0-86285 GCA_013397775.1 Eulacestoma nigropectus | reverse complement strand
CGCTGCCCGGGGATAGAGGACCGAGCCGAAACCAGACTGTAGAAACCTTGTAACTCTTAAGGGACCGAGCAGCCGAATCTTGAAGCTTTACTAATCTACCAGAGCATTTGTAGATATATTTGACATCTATTGTTTAAAATAGATGGATTTTATTGGGGCCCAGGGAACTTTCTTCTCCCTGCAGGAATGTTACATATTGTATAGACAAATGAGTGACATTTCATACTGTGTATATATAGAGATGTTCTATAAGTGTGAGAAAAGTATATGCTTTAATAGACTACTGTAATTATAAAATATTTTTAATTAAATATTTTTTTGTAAATATTATAAAGGTGTGTATGTTTTTTTTTAATCTGTGGGAATATCTCTTTAGAAAACCTCAGCTCAAGTATGGAGCTGCTAACATGGAGATACCTTGAATGTCTAGGACTTTTTTTGTCTCCAAATGTCCTTTAGACTCTAAAGTTGCAGCTATAGCTAGTGGTCCTGCATGACTGCATGAGATGTCTAATTGCAAATAAACTTGTTTGGAGTCCATACGTGTTTTCCTCAATCTAGACTTAAAATGTTTGTAAGTGTATTATACATTTCGAGACTACACTTTTGTCATTTAGGCACAGGGGTTTTTAGTGCATTCTATAACAGTAGCAGTAAGATGTAGTGTTTTTTACTGAGAATAGAAAAATTCTATCTAGTTTTCTTGCATTACGGGGGCGATGCTTTAGATCTCTAATCAGCTTTTCTTTTAAATCTGCTGTTGAATTAGATCAAGAAATTTGTTCGGGCACTTCATTTAGCACCAAAAGGTTTTATTGCAAATGCGTGTTCCTACAGCTTATTAATTGCTTAAAAACTGAGAACAGTTCTCTGCTTGCAACCAAAGGGCAAACCATTAACAAAAACAGTTGCTGTTTCCTTCGTCCAAAGAGTATTAATAGCAAACTGCAGAAAGGCACGTGGGCAAAGTCATTATGATCAGTGCTGTAAATTCATCTTAAAATGAACTTAAGTAGACCAAAAATCGGATAACTGCGTCAAGATTATTTTTCTAGTACAAAATGACTTACGTTTCACTGCAGCTATGTTACAGTTAAAATCCTGTTTAATCTCTGTGATGTGTAACTACTACATGTGAACATTAAACTAGATTTACCTGTCTTTAACTGTGATTCTTCAGCTTATTTCTTGAATCCTCTGAATTTGCACGTTCTCTTCGCTATTTGCGTATAGCATTTGACGAGTGAATTATTTTTACAGCAAGCTCTTGTACAATCAAGTCCTGCTGGTTGTAAACTTGTGTCCAGGCTCAGTGAAAGATCGTCATCTTGTGTGATCAGTAGCCTGCGCACTAGTGAAATGGGATTTTCAGAGTGGGAGAATTAAGTAGGATTTAATTGGGTGCTTTGTAAATAGCTAGCCAACTGTGTGTGTAACATGGTCTGTTTGACTGAAAAAGAGGATTTGTTTCAGATTATACAAGTGTCAAAAGTACTATAACCCAAGGGAGGACTTCTATTAAGTTAAATATTTATAAGGAAATTAACTATGGGGGTCATTAGGTATTGACTACAGTGATAGTGTCAACAAGATGAACACTTCCTTTATCAAAATAATTGCATAAAGATCAAATCAAAAAGTGGCTAACACATCTGCAAACACAAGGCCTCCTGTCACTGCAAATGCTTTAAAGGCACAGGCGTTTTAGAGGCTGAGCTGGGACTTCAGGGATGGGGAGTGGGTCCCTGCATCGTAGTCCCCCAGCTCTTCTGTTACAATTTTAGTAATTTATTGAGCAAAATGCATGTTCTTGTAAAATTAAGTCACAAACCTCTCATCCTGACTCTCCTAACTACTTTGGTGACAGTAAATGCTATCAATAGGATTTTTATTGCACTTCGGGAATTTTTCCGTTGTATTAAAAAAAAAAAAGAGTAGCAACGTTTTTTTCCAAAGTATTGGTTTAAATGTACATACATTTTGTTTATTTATCCTATTAATATTTGTAGTCTGCTGCTTACTTCAGCTTGTACAACTCAGATTATTTTGTATACACTTTTTCAGTAACATTGGTTCTCAGTACACTCATTTCTTTCTATCCACTGTTGCCAAATTATAGTAATCCATTACCCAGGAAAGGAAGCAAGCAAAAGGTGCTGTCCTAAAATATAAAGCTATCCTGTAGAGTTTCTAAATACCAAAGCTGACGTATCCTGGGAGAGCTGGTGAATTACTGAACTGCTCTTCAAGGAAGAACGTACCAAACTGCAGATTCATTTCAGGTCAGGGCAATCTCCCGTTGAGTTCAGCAGCTTAAGGATTTGGGTTTGCTTTTTGAAAAACTTGCGGTGCAACAAGTTAGGACCTTTAGAAAATGAAGTCTTATTAAAGACTGAAAATGTGAAAATTTTTCCTGTTATATGTAGTATTCTTCAGAAATGTGAAAGCCTGCATATAACACTCAGAAAACTTACCAGATCCCAATAGATGCTGGTCATTACTTATTCCTTATGCTATGTGTAAAACTCGAAAGGAATATCTAATCGCTTGCTTCCTAATGCCTGGAATCAGTACAGTCCTAAATGCAGCCGTAATTATTTTTTGTTTTTCAAAGATTCTAGAGTCTTTCATCATACTGTAATCCTGGATCTTGTTTAAATCATGTTTTCCGTATAGCAAAAGGCGTAAATGTTTGAACAAAGGCAAATTAAAAGGACTCTTTCTTCTAATGCCTTGAATTTTCTCTTAGTCACAAAAGCATTCCTTAAAAGGAGCTTTTTGATTGCGTGATGAGAGTTGTGGTGAGGCTGCCAGATTAGGAATTAGGATACCAAATTCTCTTCCCAGCTCTACTACTGAGGCTCTTTTGTGACCTTGAGCAAGTCACCGGCTGTCCAACAAACTTCCAGTTTTCCACTTGTACCGGTGGCAACATGTACTTAATAGAAGCAAGGAGATGAAACAGGCAAAATACATTCCTGTTTTATCACCCTTCTTATGTGGAGCGAGTTTTCGGTAAGAAAGGAAGCATGGGGAAATCTGGGGTGATTACCAGAAAAGCCTTCCTAAGGAGGAGCTGGTTGGGAAATACATTGCAAGTAGAGGTTGCAAGGAACCTCTTTTCATGGATACTGAAATTGTGAAGGACTAGAGAACGGTCTCTAGGAGGAATAGATGAGGGAGCCAGGTATTTTCTGTCCCGAACTCGAATGCTGTCTGCAAAGCACAGCGATAGACACTGCTAATGCTGCACGTCCGTTTTGGTGAGCTGCGGCATGGAGGTCCCAATCCTTCCAGGTACTGAGGCTCCCCTCAGAAATTTCCAAGTGACAGGAAAGGTTCATTCCATGCCAGCTCCTGTGGCATTTTTCCTGCTGTTTCACATGGGAATGGTGTTTCTTTTCACCTTCCGTGGTGTTCCTTTTAAACAGTTGCATTTTCAGCCACAAGCAAAGTGGTCATAAGGAATGCCATAGCTGTCCTGCTGGTTGTTCCGAGAGTTAATGAATAAACCATGTATAGGATAAACAGGTTTATGCAAATGCAGAGCAGCACTTTACTATTATTTGTATTTTCAAGGCTTTTGTAGCCGTAGAAGTCACATTTCTGTAAAACCTTTGCAGTTGGAAAGAAGAAACCACGGTACAAGTAATTCAAGTAATTGTTTTAGATGCAACACAATTTACTGATTTCTCCAATAGTAAGGTTTGCAATACTGAATAGTGTGCTTCCAAAACAGTATTGAAAACGTTCTGCTCTCCAGTCCCAGAACATGTGATCTGAAAACACTGGCTAAATATATTCCCCCATACAACTGCTTGCTTTTTTGCATTAGAAAATCCACCCTTTACTCTCATTCCTCGGTAAGAGAAAACTTGCGTGCTCTGCCTACCAGTAGAGCACGCTTTCCCAAATGTCCAAAGCAGGCATGCATGCACCAGCCCTTGGAGCACATCAGAGCTGATCTGGGGAATGGGCACCCTGGGGCTGTACAGTACTTGGGAGCTTGGCTGCAGGCAGTTGCCAGCCAGATGCCAGCATCCCGTGGGCCAGAGGCAGTCTCTGAGCCACCACGTCCTGGTCATGCCTTCTTGACAAAAAACTTTTCCCCCTTCACAGCCTGAAAAAAAAAAAAAAATTCTCAGGGACCAGGCTGTGATGTAAACTGCAGTGTGATCACAGCAACATGGACATGTGCGGGAATTTTCTAAGTTGACATCCCTCCTCCTTAGCCAAACATCTGCCAGAGAAGAACCATGTCGCCCACGGAGCACTGGGGAAGGAGCAGTGCAAACCCTTCTGAGTGCTGTGCCCAGGCACGCAGCTCATGCCATCAGCCAGATGCTGGGGAGCGATGGACCTGGCCACTGGGCACACTAAGTACAGGAAGGCAATGTTTCCCCCTGCTTTGTTCCTCTTGAAGGTATGAGGGGGCACACAAGACTATTTTCAATCGGTGCTTGGCTGTGCCGAAGCAGTTGAGGATCCATAGGCATAGCTGTAAAAAGCACCTCTCCACGCACAAAGGGGCAATGGATGGGTTGCGGGTCCCCGTCTGTCCCCCATGTCACTCAGAGGGGCACAGGCCGGGAAAGCAGAGCACTCTTCTGGCAGCTTTATTCAAAATAGAGGATACGGCAGTGGCTGGAATGAATTAGTCCCTGTTTATAATTTCTTGGCCTGTAGGGAGAAGAGCTGTCACCCCGGACTTTGGCACATAGAGACAGGAGCATTCCCTCCCCACATGAAGTGCGATGGCAGCACTGCGCGGGATGCGGGGCAGGGCAGTGCGGGCTTTTCTTCCTTTGATGGGCATGGAACACTTTGACATGGTACAAGGGCTGGTTTTTATTATTTTCTTCTCTTTTTTTTTTTTTTTTCCTTTTTTAATCTTCTTTTAGCCTCAGGTTTGCTTCCTTTTGGTTTTTTTTTCCCAAAGATCATGTATTTATCAACTGATAGGATACACTTGCTTCTGGTAAAAGAAGCACTTTGACAATTTTCACAACATATATAATTTGCTTAAGGACCATAATGGCTTCTTCTGAGCCATGTGTCATGTAAATAAATATTCCAATAATTTTTAACATGCATATTATGTACTCCATAGATCAATGGCTCCTTTGAAGCTCTTACTGTTTATCCTGTAAGTTCCTATTCAGACATTTTAAAATATGCATTATTTATTCAACAGGCTATCTTTTCATTCAGAGATGCTGGTGTCTATATTTGTAGCAGTCTCGCATCTGTATCTTGTTTCGAGTAGTTAAAAATCAATATTGCTTAGTCTTTTCAGGAGGTTAGAAACATTCCCATAAAAATGTGATAACAGGAAATAATACTTCAAATTAATAAGACTGAAACACACATCTGCTTAGGATCAATTTTTTAAGACTTTTATTGTGTTCCCTTTTACCTTCTCCAGCAGCCCTGGGAACACGCAGGGCCAGAAACAGGTGACATGTGGGCTGCAGTGCAGGCATTGAATCCCTGGAAGAGTTTGGAAGGGTGGCAGTGCCTGGACTCAGAGGGGCAGGTTGACACAGTGCTACAAGCCAGTATTTCCCCTTGACTTCTGATGTGTCTGTTCAGAGACTGGGGGGTCCATCCTGGCAGGAGCATCACAGCACTGGGGCAGCAATCATGCAAAAGGACATTGCCTTCTCCAGCTTTAACGAGGAAGCAGTTCCTTGGTTTGTGTGCAGGACAGGCTCACCAGGTAAGTAGGAGCCACTGTTACCAGCACTGCTTTGTGAGCAGCCCCAGGGCTTCAAGTGCCACCGGGGTTTTTTGGGGGATTGTGGTGTTTTTGAGGTGCATGGGGGCTCCATGCCAGGCAGCTGCCAAAGCCAGGGGCAGGTGTGAAGGTGCAGTGCACATGGAAGCAAAAGCACAGACACAGATGACTTTATGCCTTTGCAGCTATTAGCCAGGGCAAATCCTTTCCTGCTCTCAGAGGGTGGAGGAGCAGGCGAAAGTTCTATCCCCACCTCAATAGAAAGCTGGAAGGGGAACCCAGCGAGCTCCCAGGTCCTTGCAGGAGTAGCCCATGAGATAAGAGGGTCTCTGACCTCCATGCAGGCTAATGAAGGAGGAAAACCAGTGCCGAGAAAGATAAAGTTCTTATTTAAATGCAGACATCTGCAACAATAGAGGTGGAAACATAAAAAATTGCTATCAAATTAATTTGCTTGTACTATGAAGGCTTTTGTCTCACCTTGTTTAAACAGTCCCACTCCTGTGTTTAGTTTACTTGTGTTAATATCCCCCAGAGGCTTCATCATTTGCTATTGATGAGCATACACAAAAAAAAAAAGGTAGTGCTGTCCAAGCAATTAATTTTCTTTCCAAGTGCTTAAAATTCAGCATGTCCCTTCAGTTCCAAAGGTGCTAGATCTTCAAAACCAGCAAGCTGCTCACAGTCAGCTGGGAAACCCCAAGTTATTTTGGAGCACATAAAAACATTCAGTGCTGATAAATACTCACACTGTGTTTTGCATCTTCATAATTTGGGATTCCATTTGCTTGACATATGCAATAAATAAAGCAATAAATAAAATGTGCCTCCTGCCTCAAGGACGTTTCTCTGTGTAAGTTGTGTAAGTTGCAGCCCAGTATACAAACTCCTTCCAAACCAGCTGGTGCTACACATCTACTATACTTCCTATTCTAATTCAGAGACACCTTCGTAAGAAGGTGAAATGAACAATGCTCTTTAAACCATGATGGAAGCAGATATGGATAAGGATTCTAATAAGAATATAAAGCAGTAAAAATAGAGCACTGCTTTAGCTGGAAAAGGGGAAAAAAAATTTCATTAGTCCTTTTTGGTGAAAAGTGTTTTTACCTAAAGCGTTGGAAACTCCAGTGACTCAGCTCTTGGATCGAATGCCCACCGAAGTCTTTCCATCACCTTCAGCAGATGTCAAATGGCGAATTCACATGAATGAATGGGTACATTTAGGTCTCTGCAGAGCACTGCTTTGCAGGGACAAAATCCCATTGTGCCTCCTCCAGGCCTCAATTAGGAGGTAGATTTTGCCAGTTTTTGCCTATTTACCCTAGACCTACACTGTTGTCACTGGTGTAAGAAGTTGGGCATAGACTTCAACCAAGCAGAACAGCACCAGGGCCCACAGCTTTTAACTTTCCCCTATTCAAAAACCATGGTGGCTCTCTATGCAAAGAGTTACCTGTGACTCAATAGCAGCAGCAGCTCCATCACAGCTAAATGGTGAAGGAAATTAATTGTGAGGCCCAGCCTGTCCCTGGCTTGGCCTTGGACTCAGTTTCCTGTTAATCATGGAATTACAGAATGGTTTGAGTTGGAAGGGACCTTAAAGATCATCTAGTTCCAAACCCTCTGCCACAGGCAGGGACACTAGACCAGGTTGCTCAAAGCCCCATCCAACCTGGCTTCGAAATACCTTGAGAGTTATAAAATTCTCTTTTCTTTCATTGCCAGATGGGTTTTGAGTTGAGTTTTGCCATGAGTTTGCCCATGAGTTTAAACTCATTAAATTAACTTATTAAATGAGTTAATTTAGTGGGCAGGGCAGGGTCAGATGCTCACTGCCATCAAATGCTGAGGAAGCTTGCATTGTATTTGGCTTCTTTGCTAAATATAAACAGAGCTATCTGTCAGTGTTTGCTTGGATTAATTGAAATATTAAAACAAATGCTTGTGTCTGTGTTGCAGGGCAAGGTCTTCTTTATTTTGCTGGGGCAATAGCCATATTGAAACAAACTGTATTTTGTTTTCTTTCAGACAGGTGTGATGGCACACCTGCGGAGCTCAGGCTTGAATAGCAACTCGTAACCTTTTGTGGGTAAGGTGGGGGGCAAATCCTGCTTAACAAGGATGTCAAACTGATCTTTGTTCCTTTCTCCCAACCAAGTATCTGTGGCAACAAACTGGAGACAGGTAAACAATCAGCTTCTGCTACCACAAGTTTTCCATTTACAGTTCACCAGGAGCTCTTATTATATGAAAGGAAAGGGTGGATGTGGTGTCAACACAAAGTAATAGTAATATTATTTGAACAGGTGTGTGGGGTGTTGCTAAAGTGAGAGAACGGGCGAGCTGTAGGGAGCAGTTAGTACAGGGCTGTGCATGTAATAACCAGAGCTCACCCGCGTATATTATCATAACAATCGTGTGGTGATAGCTTTCACAATAAGCTGGTCTGATTTACCCGGTGCATTAAACTAGTTTTGTTGTTTCTCACTTCCTAACTCCCTGCTGGAAAAGAGCCTGAAAAAATACGCATGCTAAAAATTTGGTGAGCAGACCCACCGTGCATGCAGCTACAGATAGATAACCCACCAGGCCACAATTATCCCCCAGACTCTGCTCCTCCACAGACAACTTTGCTGCTGATTTACGTCGGTGGAAGAGAGAAGGCAGATTAAGCATCTCAGGACTGCATTACAAAGGGATGGCAGGTTTGCGGCAAGTGTTAAGGCACCGTGGAATTGGGAGAGTCGAGTACCTCAGCAGTTTTGTCTGTACATCTATTCTCTGTAGTGCAGTTAATTTTAATAATGTATTTCCAGTCTGTGATGTGTGTTAAACTGATATGTATCTGTGATTCGAATGTATATTCATCTCTGTGTGTATAGAGTTAGATGAATATCCTTTCAGCAAGAAAACTGTGTGCCACAATAGAGAATGGAAACAGTAAAAATAATCTTTTCGATTCTGCTTTTAAGGAGACGACTGGAATCACGTTAGAAAGGATTAGTGTGGTAGGTACATACCTTGCTGAAATTTGCGTGCTTCCATTGTGGGCAAGGGGGAAACAAAGGGAAAAATCATACCCTGGTATGCTCTCCAAGTAGAGCTATATGCTATGATTCACTGAAGACAGCCATGGAGGTTACAAAACAGAAATTAAGAGATGATATAAATTACGTGAGGGTGTTCTAGACGATTAGACAACTCATTGGTCCGTTTACAGTGCTGCTCGTAGCTTTATATCAAATCTGATTAAAGAGGGGCAAATTTTAAGCAAGGAAATTTTTCACTCTCTCCTCTCCTTAAACTGTACTTTGTTTAGAGATATCTTAATGTGTATCCTGAGCATTTTAATAAGAAACTATTGCATGCCACTGGTTTGTGCAAACAGTAGTTGTATTATTACAAGGGATGAATTAATCTTCCAGGCGTCCATTTGTGTTACTCAGATCAAGCAGGGTTTATTTGCAGAGGGCTGACCCTGCTTCCTGGCAGGTTTGCCGGGAGGTGCCGTGCCAGATTCCCTCCAGTGGATGCAAGAGGGTTCAGCTGGCACATCCCAGGGACCGCGGGGACAGTCACATGGCAGGGGCTGCCGCCTGAGGGAACGCAGGGCCGGTGGCTGTGAGGGCAGCGGTACCAAGTCCTGGGTTCGACAGGCTCCTTCAGCGATTAGTGGGTATTGAAGGCTGGTAGGAAGCAAGTATTCTCAAGCTTGGGTCTGCATTCTTCTGGTAATGCAGATTTAGCCCAAGGTCACACAAGAAACCTTTATTTCAAGCAGCTTGCTCCGTCTTAAGGAGAATTGCTACAGCATTTCCCTTTGTACACATTTCATTAAGTAAATGCTTAATAGCAGGGTGGCTGTCATCTTAGGGCAAATATTTTAGAAATCCCTTGTTAGTCACATCAGGTGTGCTTCTTCAATATTGCAACATCTGTTATTTGTTAGATGCAAACAGAGAATGAAAATGTGTATTTGCCTTGTCCTGAGCTCTTCAAGTAATTCAGGCAACCTGGCTGAATGTGCCAGAGACAGTGCTGACAGTACAGTTATTTCAAGAGGGTAAAATTGCCCCAAAAGCTGAGTATGGGGTAAACTATAAAGTGTTGTATTACACTTGGGTGCCCTCTAGTTCTTTTACAATCCAGCGTGTAATTTAAATATACCTTGATCCTTGGAATTTCCTTTCAGAAGTCAATGCTGTGCTGCTGTTCCAGCAGAGCAAACACTGGATGGACTCTTCACAAACAGTGGGTAAGTCACAGTCAGCTGAAAGGAGCATACTCTTGATCACAAGGGCCCGGGTTTCTGGATTAAAACAAGCATTTTGATCTTTCTTTACAGGCATGGTTATTTCACACTAGAAGACACATATTTCGAGGTTACATCACAGAAGTCTGATTCTTTGCTTTGGATTAGTTTTGCTGGCTTTTAAGCAAATACTGAAGTAATCAAAATAACAGCCTGGTATCATTTTAGGCGTAGTTTGAAGAATTTAATTGAATAGGGACTTCAGTGAGAGGGCAGTGGATCCTTAATTACCTCAGGCACAGTTTAGCACTTCATTCATATATGGTATTTATCTGGGGTGCATCAGTCTCTTACTAGTTGGCTATTGCAGTGCAAAAGTTGGTGGCAAAGTCATTGTGGTGAGCTGCAGAAACAGCATTACAGCCGCACAACAGCCTATGCAAGAATTCCTTGATGGGATATATTCATTAAAATTGTCAATCAATTAAGAGCTTGTTTGGGTTTTGGTTTGGTTATACATTATATGTATATATTTATATATATAGAAACTCCTAAGAGCACTGCATGTTTTCCATTAAATTTAATTTTTCAGAATGTTCGTATATTTTGTGACTGACGATTTTCAGTCGCTGCCATTCTTTTACACACTTGGGAGTCGTCCCCTTCCTTTGGATCAGCCTAAGGAAAATGCTGCCCTCTCTTGAATTTGAAGACGCAGTGCACCTCCTGGCAGAGTCTGCCCGGGGAGCGGGAGGCAGCGCATTTCTGAAAGATGGTAGTGACTTTTGCAGGGCTGATGAGTGTCGAGAAAGGCAGCACTGTATTTTTGACTAGTAAATAGGGTTAAGAAAGTTGTTCCAACGAATGCAAATTCTCTAAACTATAAATTCTCTCTCTTCTGAAAAAAACTGGAAAACAAGCAAAGATGCCTTATTCCCTTATGGAAATACCTTAGCCAGGAAAATGTCATTGTCTCCTGTGCCTGCATAGAGAGGAGGCCAAGTCCCGAAATTCTTGGGACTACTTTAAATGAGTCTTCACTCAAATTTAAATTATTTCTTTGACTGTTTGAGTTGTGAGTTTTGCTGAATGCCCATCTAGATCTTGCAGTCAAAGGAAAACTTTTTTTCTGATAGACCTTCTCTGAAGGAGGGAGGATGTGGCTGGCTGCCACTGGTCCTCTGCACCAGAAAAGAAACACTTGGGGTCACTCTAGTGTATGACAACTCCCAAAGCTTTCCCATTGGTGCGGGACCACAGATGTGTTGCTTGTAGAAACCAACATGTCACACTGCCTTGAACAGCTTAATCAGGAGATGTGTCTCCAGCTGGAGGGAGGAGGATGTTTCTCCAGCGGTTTCTCCTCTTCTCTGACAAGCATGGATAGGGCATACTTTCCATGCATCTTCCTTCAAGGAGGGAATATAATGGAGACCTTGTGGGAAAAGCTATTCTGGAGTAGCTTCTGCCTCCACTTCTTCAATCGGGGCATTAAAACAAACAAACAAAAAGCTCTCCCCTTCTCCCATGGACACCCCTGCTTGTAGAAAGATGTGTGCTTTTCTGGTGGAAGCAAGGGCTGAAAAGGACCATTACGTGATGTGTAGGAGGGACTGCCTAGAAAGTAGTCCTACAGCAAGCTAGCAACCCTAGGAGGGAGGACATGAGGTTCTGGTCTGTGTTAACCCAGAAGATGCCAGTGAGAACGTGAGAACCAAGTGTCCAGGATATCAGATACTGCATGAGAGGAAGGTGGAGCAGGGAATGCATTATGGAAGAAAAGGAGAAAAACATACATGCACATCTAAACCCCTGGTCTTTTTCTTTACTGTAGTTATTTAAAATGTTTTTCTGAACATACTGCTCCCCACGCAGCCCTCTTACAGTTCTCAGAAGCTGAAAGACAGGTAGGGAACAAGGAGCAACGTGCAGGGAAAATGGCTGGCTAACAATAGCTGTGAATATTGTTAGTTACATGATTTGTGCAAAAGGACATACTTCTTAATATTTATCTCACTTCTCTGCACCTACAGGTTTGGGGCTTTTTTTTACACAAAAGTGAGGGTGATTAATCCCGAATGCAATTGGAAAAAGGATAAACAGAAAGGGACTGGGCGTGTATATGTCACTTGCACTGTATACTACCTCATCTATATTAAATATGAGACAAAGTAATAAAAATAAACAATACAGTATTGTGTCAGTTGCAACTCAGGCAGTAACAAAATATTGCCACATTTTTTCTTACAAAGCTGGCTGTGTGGTGGCTGGAAAGAACCCTAAAGCATATAAAGCTCTTATCTTCATACATTTCCCTAAAGAATAATAGATCAGTCGGTGCTCTGATGCTGTTTTAATAATGTACAATTTACAATTCATTTGGTTACCAAGCACTCACAGTATAATTAATTTCACAGACCCTTTTTACACATTGGCATGGTTTATAACAGTACAGAGGGGAGATGGGGAAACTGTGTTCCCCCTGCTGTCACAGGAGAGTGCCTGGATGATGTGTCACCTGGCTGGTCTATCAGCAGTCCTGCCGTTGTATGGGTGACAGGGCTTGATTTCCCCTTTCCTTCTACCCCAGCTCCCACCTGCCTTTCCCATTTCTGTACATGGCCATCTCCATGGAGGATGTTGCCCTGGGGATGAGCCTGGCTCATCCTGCAGCTCCCCAGTAGCATTGAGCCAGATCTGCCCTGTCCCTTTGAGTCGTAGCAGGCCCTGAGATCTGCTGCAAGCGCTAAGCAAAAGCTAAGGTGAGCCAAGGGGAAGACTGAAGGACAGAAGGCAGGTGACAAGACTTCAGTGCCTCTCAGCAGTGCCTCCGTTCACCCTTGCAGCTAGGGACAGGAGGGTCTGGCAGGCATTCAGGTATTGCTTTGGTCAGGAGTGACTGCCCATCTGAGCTGTCAGTGCATGAGCCCAAACCTAATATCATTTCACAGAATCAAGACATGAGAAACAGAGGGAAAGGCTCCAGAAGCAGGCAGAATGCATATTGTTGGGGGGTTTATTTCCACAGTCCTGTTATTTTTCCCTTTATGGGGAATCTGTACAGTTGCCTGAGAGACTTCAATAATGGACTCTCTCTGCAATGAATGGAGCTGCTGTTTTGTGATGTCTTGCACATCAAAGCAATTTTTTTGAATCTGCATTTACCTCTTTGATAAAGACAACACTGGGAGGAATTCAGCAACTACAGAGAACCTGCGGGTCTGCACATCCACCCGGAGCTTGCTTTGACAGCGGTGTATGAATTGCTATTGAAGTGATGGTTTTGTTTCCATTATCAAATAAACAGGGGTTTCCTTTTCTGAATTTCCCAAACATTATTTTCCTTTTTGAAGTTCTTGATTCCTATACATGCACAGTGTATGTATACACGTACATGGATACTCACGTGTATGTGTACATATGCATATATAGACACACACACATCTATACATACAGATCTGTTATATATATATGCCTGAGGGTAGAGGTCACTGTTTGTGAAGGTTGAGCACACAATCCTGGATATAAACACGCAAGTACTCACGCTGAAGTGCAGCTTAAAGCTAGGCTTACTAACTTCCTACAACTACAGTTGCAGTTTCTCTCTTTCTCTTAGATGTTCAAAGGCTTATTTCTTCCAGGGACTGAAGAACATTGTAAGCCACAGCCCTAAACGTTTGATTAACCCCTATGGGACCTGTGTGATTTTCACAAGACATTAACTGTAAGAGGTACATCTTCTCTTGTGCTGCATCTGCAGCTGGCTATTCAATCCTAATGATTTGGTTTCCTAATCTCTTACTTGAACAAAAATATGGTGAGGCAGAGGCCATGAGATATTGCTTTCACATCTTTTTTCCGTATAGGATTTGACAGCCAATTTCAACATATTGATGACCTGCTGCTCTTATTTTTTTACATCCACTGAAATTTGACTCTTCTGTGAATCAGGGAATATCTATAAGTGAAACAAAAAAATATTATTAAGGACATCATGTACATATGTATAAAACACAAAAAAATTATTATCATCATCATCATCATCTTCATCAATTATTCTCATTCACAGTATAATCACAATTTAAAGCTTGTGTGGTTCATGTATCACAAGGTTCACTTCAAAACAGGGCTCAAAATCTCTCCCCTGCGGTCAGGTTTACAGAGGATTTAAAGCAATGCTCATGTGGCATGAGAGGGCTGACGGACTCCTATCCTCCCAGGGGAGTGTCGGTCTCTTTTCTGCCTGAGAGAAAGCACCCAGGAAAACCTGATGCACTCCTAAGATGTGGGAAGTAGCAAACCTGAAAAACTTTGCTTTTAACCTTTGAATGTCAAAGAGTTAAAATCTAGCCTTCAATCCAGGTGAATTTTTTCAAACCTATGATTTTGGAATAGATGAATATCTGTGTAATTATCTATTATCTGCTTTTTTACCTGTTTCACTTCTCTCCCATACAATATTCCTCTTAGCATAGTTTCTTTCTTTCAATTCAAAAATATTTTGTTTTGACTTAATGCTACTCAAGAAATGAACACAACTGTGTTCATAAAATTCCTGCAAGCACCAATCTGGTTGCAAGGCAAAACCCTCTACTTTGAATTTCCAGGTCTATATCTATCAAAGAGGAAAAAAAAAGAAAAGCATAGCATTGCTAGGAAGTACTACTTGCTTTATTTCCGCCTTTTTTCAGTAGTAAAATCAAAGAAAAATTTCTCAGACATGACAGTAAAATTGACAATGTTTAAATCCACAATGGCTTGACAGCATTTCAGAAGTTAAAGCATTTATGAGAAATACACAGAAAGATATTTTAAAGTTAGATCACCTCTTTCCTTTGAAAAAAAAACAATCTGGCAATCAAATCTAAACAACAGCTAAACCAATTCTCTTTCTTTTATGACCACTTGGGGAAGAAGGAGCCTTTTCTTTTTTCTTAGTCCATATTAAATTTGAATTGAAACAAAGATGGCCTTTGCAGTGGAAAGGAAGCCAGAGGGCCAGGCTGGTGTCTGCATCATCGGTGTCATAGTTAGTTCTGTTATATACCTTCGCTCCAGCTCCCTCTTTCTGAACCCACGGGGACCACTGACAGTAGAAGGTTAGATGCACTTTGATGAGGAGGACAGCTGGCACAAGATGGCCCCCATCCATTCTCCTAATCCCCCTTCCCTCTCAAAATGCCTCTTGGGAATGGTCCCTGGCAAGTGTTAGCTGTGAGCTGTGTCCAGGGATGGCTGGGGAGAGTCATACCTGACCCAAGTCAACACCATGCCAAGGACTGCTGTAACAATTTAACAATCCGGAAAATTGAGCTCCAGCACCTGGGGACGTTCCCTGGCACTGTTTCCTTGACTATCTGCACGTGGCCAAACGGAGCAAACCGATTGATAAAACACCAATATGATGGTGCAGGGTTGAAATGCATGACAGCAGCATTCCACATGCCGGCCCAAACATTATGCTGAAGTTTTGCAAATCAACTAGTAAACGTAGCAATTGCTTTTAAAAGAGAGTCTAAAATTTGCCAAAAAGGGAGTCAAATATCCAAGCTGAAGGCAAGTCAAGATAACACTTAAGTGGCTTATTCATGAAAAGCTACCACTTGACTTTCCACAACAAACTTGCCAACGTAAAGCTTCATGGAAGGAATGCAAAACAGCCAGGCAAAGCTCAAAGAAGAAAAATATTTTCGGTCAAGGACAAAATAATCATATCATCTCGAGCTGTGACACGCCAGCTTACTTAGCTTTGATTTCACCAGCATAACTACCTGGCGCTTTGTGTGATCAAGGTGCCCACAGCTGTAATCTAATGTGATCTGGAGCTTATTCACTGATCATAGCTGTGTAATTTCAGGTAACATGCTTCCCTTGTTTAGTTTTGTTTAACATTGTTAAATATATAGTCAGACCATCTGCACAGTATTTTTTTAAATTGGAAATTACAACCATAACTTCCTTTTTATATATCAATAAACTAAATAGCAAAATTTCAAAGGGATCCTTCTCTACCAAACAGTGAAGCAGAATGTTTGTCCCACGCCACACCATTGCCTAATTGCACACTAATTGGACAAACGTGATTAAATATTTCAAGATCTTTACTAATTGCCTCTATTTTAGCTTTAAAATTTGCTTGCCACCAACAAATTTAATGACACTGGTGTCTAGTCATCAGCAAAAAGCCCAAGAGTTGCTCTTTAAAATGTACCTAGTCAGAATATTTACTGATTGTGCATTGTTGTTTCCAATGTAGCTTAATTAGAAATCCAATCAGTTCTCCAAGTCTAATTATACTTGATTTGTAGATTCAGACTATGATACATAATGAAGCTAAGCAGCTAACAGTAAACGTGCTTGAAATGTAACAATAAGAGAAATATTTTTAATGCATGCCTTGTTATCATTTTAGAAACTCCGAGTAATATATGAGATCAAACACAAAGGGAAATATGGAGATTTATGACTCAATAGATTTTAAAAAAGCCCATGTTTTATCCTGAAGCAATATAACTGGCGTATGTTTAGTGTTTAAAAATATTTCCTTTGTTTGTTTATTTGTTTGAACAAGATAGCAACATATATTTTGTGGATACACTGATGTCTGTACTTGGTTGAATTTATCTTGCACGCCGTTATTTTTGCCCTATATTTTAAACGGCATTATGCATCAGAAACTGGGAGCTCGGTTAGAGATGGTTACTAAGGCAGCAGTTCCCTTTAGCTGAGTCCCTACATGTTCAATGCACCCTTAATTTACTCTTCTCTCTGAGAAATATCCTTTAGGGGCCAAGGGCCAGATGTTTCTTTTTATTCCATGCTGTGCAGGGAAACACATCTGCTCTGCTATTATTTTTTACCTCAGTCCCACAGTCTGAACATTGCAGCTGCAGCCTTACACCAGTGCTGTAGGATCAAACTAATAGCGTGTCACTTGTATGGCCTACAATGTCCTTTTATTAGTATTTTTGTGTAGTAGCAAACATTTTGATCATGCTTAAGTAACGAGCAGCCCATTTTCTGAAGAACAGGAAAACTGGGAGGAAGAAGAGGAGGAGGAAGGAAGTCCATCAGCAAGTCATGCTAAGACCCCTGGTTGCTTCCTTAAGTTTCCAAGAGAGGAATCCACAAGCAGCCACGCTTCTCTGTTTAGAAAACTATAGAGTTACCCACGGACTTTTCAGAAATCAGCCTATTTCATTGTTTCCTCCCTAGCTTGGAGGCTTTTGACACCATCTTCTTCAGATTTTTTGGGAACCACTTGTTGCTCCTAAAGGGTTCACTGAAGGATACCCTTTTTTTGCTAGAAATTTTTAGGGGTGTATGGATTAGAAAGAGTTAACAACCACCTAGGTTATCTCATATGGAAAAAAACACCTTCAAACCTCTGACAGAAAGCATTACGATCCCAGAATCCAAGTGAGGAGAGGAGATGTTCGGTAGGTAGCAAATACCTTCAAGCAGCATTGGAAGCAAGGCTGCAATAGAAGGAAATTGAGGCTCACTGACCCTTTCCCTTTTAGAGGGGACTCCCAGGAGCTGTATGTAGCTCGTAATTTTCTGTCCTTATCTTTTTATTCTAAATCTCTTCTTAAATTAAAACCCAGTCTTTTCCTGCAAAGGAAAAGCATAACCAACTGGCAAGTCTTTGTGTGGTGCCTACAGGAGACAAATGTTGAAAGCTCACCCCACTAATTGCTGCAGTTCTGAAAGAAGCTAATAAATAAAGCAGTTCATGAATAAAAGCTGTTTCCCAAGTTGTGGTAACACTATTAAGAATATGAAGGATAGGAAGAGGGAGGAGGAAAAGGCAACAGGGCAAAAATAAGGAAGTAAACAACAAGATTAATGTTAACTTCTGCTCAGTAAGAAATGCAGTGCATAAAGTAAGCAGGCACTGAGAGGAAAAGTTAAAAAAATAGTTCCTGGTGAAGTGGTATGGCTTAGCTATGGGCAATGCAATCTTGCTGCTATGTGGTACCATGGTTGTAAAAGTTCAGGGTGCCACCCCAATGGGGTAAGACACCATGGGGCAGATCCTGGCTTGCTGGGAGCTCAGTCAGCAGCAGAGCTGCGAGCTGGCTGGAAGAGCAACCCAGCTTCCCTCAGCGACGCCCCAGATCTGGTCCCAGTGGCTGAACTGCCTGGCCATGCTACGCTGATGGTCTGCCACTGGTTTTTGTGGTCTCTGTTGGGAAATACATTGAATGGCTTTGCCTGGTGGCAGTGTGACCTGTTGGATGCAGCACAAAATGAGTTGGCAGGCGGTGTCAACTTTCACACTGGCTTCCTTCCCGACCTCCCTGGCACCAGGGCATGGCCTCAGCACTTTCTGTCTGAAAGCCAGTACTCACCAGCTTCCCAGAGCACTTGAGCTCTGTAGATGAAGAGCACTGAACAGCAGCTGACTATTACTTTCAGGCTTCCAGCATGGTATTTTGTACCACATACAATGAGATAAATCCCAATTTATTTTTTTTAAATAACCATTACAAGTGTTCTTTAAAGAAAAAAAACTGTGAAATGGAGATGTTATTAAAAACTTGACCCTGTTTTAACAACATTTGAAATATTTTTCTATGTTGTTCTACTTAATTTATTGAGTCCAAGGGTTGGGTTCTACCTCTCCTCTCTTCTCTGCCCTTAAAATCGACATCAGCAAGGACAAAATTTTTAAAAACCAGCAGAATAAAATATTTCAGTCACATCCTCTGTACTAACCAGTGTTCAATATTTTATCTTTCTTTACTTTTTTTTTCACCCGTGTGCAATCAGCCTTGAAAATTTCCTTTGCCTTCAATTCTTTTACCTTTGATGGTATTCAGATTGCAGGCTATGCCTTGGCCCCTCATGCCACACAGTCTTCTATTTATATTATTAAAATGCAGCACTTGCTTTTTCATTTTACTCTGTTTACAAGGTATTGCTTTTATTGATTAATGTCTCAGACTCAAGTAAAATGCTAATCACGCAAGGAAAAAATTGTAAAAAACTCAATATGCTGATCTATGGTGCTTGGCATTGGAAGTAGCTCACTAACTTAGCTCTGAATTAAGCTTCAAACTGGAAGCAATTCCACCCCACTAATGCAGTGCCTGAAAACCTGGACCTCTTGGGCCGAGGGTACAATATGTTCCTATTCTGTGTTTGCATCGTGAGGCACATGAGACCCAGAGAAAAAAAAGTCTAGAAAAATTGCATATTTAGCTTTATTTGCCTAGATCTATAATTTTCAAACTCATTTATATTTATCTATTTTTTGCCAACATGGTGGCTGCCACACACTCCCTCCTTAGGACAAATCTAACTTGACAGTGTGTGTTCTGGCAGCCATGACAGTAAATTGCAAGTGGGCTTGGGAAAAAAAGTCAAACCTAGAGATACAGCAGATCGCTCTCTGCTCATGGAACACCAGCAGGTGACCAGGCTCTGCCACGTTGCTTGTGCAATGCCAGCTGCTGAGCAGAGAAGGCGTACAACAGGTTCTGGTTATCTCAGCATCCAAGAGCAAGACAGCATTTTGTTGCATTGAAGAGTAGCCAAGGTGTCATTTGCTGCCCCCAGGAGAGCAGGCTTTTAGCTACCGTTTCTGTGAGGAGCTCTTCCACATCCTGGAATTCCACCTGTAATACTGCATCCAGCACTGGGGTCCCCAACACAAGAAAAACACAGACCTGCTGGAACAAGTCCAAGGAGGGCCACTAGGATGATCTGAGGGCTGGAGCACCTCTTCCATGAAGATAGGCTGACAGAGTTGTGGCTGTTCAGCCTGGAAAAGAGAAAGTTACAGGGAGACCTTATAGAAGCCTGCCAGTACATAAAGGGGCACACAAGAAGGCTGAGGAGGGACTTCTCTCAAGGGCGTGTAGTGATAGGACAAGGGGGAATGGCTTTCAGCTAAAAGAGAGTGGGATATTTGGAAGAAATTCTAATTCTAATTCTGTGAGGGTGGTGAGACACTGAAATGTGTTGCCCATAGAATCTGTGAGTCAGTCCCAGGCCACGCTGAATAGGGCTCTGAGCAACCTGGTCTAGAGGAATATGTCCCTCTTCATGGCAGGGGGATTGGAACTGGATGGTCTTTAAGGTCCCTTCCAACCCAAACCATTTTGTGATTCTGTGATCCCCTTCGCCCCTTTCTAAGCAACAACACCAGCAGCAATACTATCTTGGGCAGCCAAGCAAATCCAAGGAAAAGAGAGAATAAATGTGAGCAAAAGCGCCCCTTGCCCAGCACAACAGGGAAGCAGCAAGGGCCACGGCCTCTACCTCACAGAGATGTGTTTCTGTACTCACCTGTATTTTCCTCACATGCAGCCCACAAGAAGCTGGTAAGACTGTCGGTGTGCAAAGAGCTGATGTGTCAGTCTCTGCTGGTTCAGGACCCATGTGATTGAGGCCCCAATTACAGTAAGCTCTCAAATGTATTTTAAATCCTGTCTTCACCTCAGCATGTGCTTACACCAGGTGCTAAACCAGGAATAAATGCTCAAATTATAGTCACTTCAGCAGGATATAAGGAATAGCTTCAACTCAAATGTGGGTGTACATCCTAACTTAAACAGTGATGCTTTCCTGAAGCAGGATGTAAACACTGACCCACATAAACAGTACAAAACATTTAATCATCAAAAATCCTTCTTGGTGGTGCAGTGTGATTGCAAGCAGTTTTTCTCTGCTTGAAATCTTTGTCTGTAATCTACATGTCCTGTAGAAACAAAGCTAAGTTGACTTTAGAAAGTGTTCAGAGACTGGAAGACGTTAATTAATGCTTTTGTTTTTCTCTAAACCAGAAAAACCTTCTTTTTAAAAAAAGCTATTTTATACTTTTCCCATTATACTCTCTTTTCTCTCCCTTTTTCTCTTATTAATAAGGTCTGGCCCCCTTTAACATGCAACAAGAGCCTAATGAGGCATGCAGGCTTCTGTAATTTCTTCACTGTTAAAAATGCCTGACACTAATCTATGCCATTTATACTAATAAGAGGTGCATCAGCTGATATTTGGTGCAATGGAAACATTTTAAATATACTTTATTGAATGAAGGTAGCAGTTTCTCACAAAAGTTGTGCTGCTGTTGAAATTGGTGTCCTACAAGTACCCCAGAGCTGTGTGTGCTGCACAGTGCACAGAGTACACAGTACTGCACAGTACAGACAGTGGGAAAAAAATCTGATGTCCAGTAATATATTAGCTTTATATTTCATGTAAACCTGTCAAAGAGATACTGCAGGAAAATCATATCCTCCAGGTTTTTCCTGCACTCTATGTTTGCAGTTTACAATAACAGTGAAGAACTGACCTAAAATATGATGTCACATTTTATACTAAGTGGACATTAATTAATGCTAAATTGCAGGAGAACTCATCAGGACTTTATGATTTACATATGTAGGCATAACACAACAATTCAGCATGATTAATGATGTTCCAGTGAACAGCCAGGATTTACATGTGGAAAAATGGGGGGAAGGGGAGATGCATTCCTTAGAATCAGTTTTTCTCCTGTTCTTAATTGTGAGCTTTGCACGTGCATTTCTCCACTGTCTCATCAATAGCACTTAACTCTGACAGAGCTCCACTAATTCCAGCTGCAGAAGTGCTGGTGTAGCTACGAAGGGTGTAAGTGAGGCAAGGATCTTTGGGAGGGGCAGTATCTCTTATTAGAGAAGCAGATGCAGCTGGAAAAAGTGGACAAGTTTTGGGCACACAATCTTTTTCTCAGTTTTGAATCAAAGGCTGCAAATGGCTTTCCATGTCACGCCTGAAGAAGGGCTCTGTGCCTGAAACTTTTTCCAGTTAAATTGGTCAGTCTAATAAAACACAGTCTCTTTCCTTTCAAATCTCTCTTTATGCACGTACTTTAGAAGGGCAGAAAGTATTATCATCTCTGCTTCAAAGATGCTGAAACAGAGAAGCTGGGATGGACTGGACTGAAATCCAGATGTGGTGATTGCCCAGGTGAGAGAAGTCCAGGTTCCTCCCTCTGCCTGCTCTGCTTCCTGCTATGTGAAGACAAAAACATCCAGGAGAGAGGACTGCAATGATTCACATTTCTGAAGATGTGCCCCAGACACATAGTTACCCTGTGGTTTTGGAAATATAAATACATACCTGCATTTTAATAGGAAATAAAAGCATGCACTGTGGAATTCTATTTAAGTGTCCTCCTATCTGCCAAGTGATGGAAATAGAGCTGATAACTCCCCAGATGCTGCACACTCACTTTTTCAAGAAAGAAAGAATAAAGGAAAGGAATAGCAGGCCTGGGAGAATGGATATGGCACAAAGATCCCAGCCCCAGCAGCACGTGGATCAGGTGGTCCAGCTGTGAGGGATGCTGTAAGGTGGTCTTCAGCTAGATTTAGAAACTAGGGGGGAGATTTTTTCATCTGAGCAGGATAGCTGTTACTGATACTGGTATCAAGATGTCCCTCCTATTTTAGTAAGCCTTGTCTAGAGGTCACCTCTCCCAGGCACACTGCTGTCCTCTAAGTTCCTTTGTCTATCTCTGTCAAGAGAGGTGTGAAGGGGCATCCCAACACCAATGTCAAGGACATATCACAAGGCACATCTCCTGAGCTGAGTGGCAAAGGAGGGCTTTGAAGCTTGTTGACTGGGAGGTTTGGAGGCTCGGTGTTGTCCCTCATTACTGTGACAAAACCAAAAAAACTCTATTATTTTGCTGAATAATGCCTCTGGCATCTGCAGGACATGTTTCCCTTCCAACAGCACCTGCAGCTTTAGTGGAAGCTGTGTGAAGCTGTAGTGGCTGGCTGCAGCATCTCCTGCTTCAATGTCTTTCTGGTGAAGCAGTGTCACTCGAAGCACAAGTGTAGATGTCCTTCCACCTCAGGCAGAAGCTCTGTGGATGTTCTCAATTTCTACTCATGGGACAAGTCAGGTCTTGTACATCCTTCCTTCAAAGTGGTCCTGGGAAGAGAATTTGAAGAACCTATTATGCAGTGGGGAATAAAAGGCCTGTCTTTATCGTATGTTATCACAGGATGTGTTTACAAAACTAAACATAGTCATATTTGTCATTTATGGAAAAGTGTTAATAATAGAACTTTTTCTGCTTCTTTTTGTCCTGTCACTCTGCCCTATTGTGCCCATTTTCTCTGTAAAGTAACCCTCATAAACCTGGCAATCATCTTCCTCTGGAAAACTCTAGGTGCACTTTTTAATTTATAATCAAACTTGTGAATTTTTTATTTTAATTATATATCTTTGTCCTCCTTCCAATCCGGAGGAAGGGTGGCAGTGTTCAGGGGAATCCAAAACCATGGTTATATTGTAAGGACTGCATTATTTTTTCTGTTTGCCCTTTGTACTTTACACCATGAGCACAGATTTTCACAGAAAATCCCCTGCCTCGCATGCTTTTAGTCCTCTGCCATATCTACGTGACAGGGTCCCCCAGTGCCCAGGCCACCAGTGAGGCAGCAGCCACGTGAAAGGGCTGGGCACCCGTTTGCCAGCAGTGCTGGCTCACGTGGCCAGCTCGGAGCAGCTGGCCTGAGGGTCCCCCACATCAGAAAAAAGGATAACAGCACACGCAGGTGAGCAGCCTGGCCAGCAGGAAACTCAACTCCCCGCTTGCCACAGTGCTCCGAGCTGCTGATGTTTTCCACTCAGTGCATTCCCTTAAATATTCAGGGTAGGTCATAGCAATCTGTGCTGTGATGACCCCTCTCCTGTCACTGGGCTTTTCTGACGTTTCAGTAGCAATCCTGCTATTTCGCTGGCACTGAGTAAATGGTTATTCGGCCCCTCTTTCCTTCCCCAGACCCAGAGAAATGCTCTTTGATTTATCCTCTCAGCATTTGCAGCAGTAGTTGCAGATTGAATTGTGGGCTGTCTGGATCTGTAACTCATCCCCCGGACAATTACTGGACATACGCATCCCAGCACCTCTCTCCTCTTAACCTTCACCAGCCTAAGTGTGTTAACTCCCCAAAGATTATCAGCCTGTCTGAAGGTGTGATTGAAATGAGCTCTGCTCCTCTCAAGAAGGCAGTGCCCTAGCCTGCTAAAACACCCGCTCTAATCTTGAGCTTTTAAGCAAAAACAAACAAAATAATCTTCTAGGAAACACTAATAGCACAATGTCAATACTCACATCATGTGTGTCAACTGCCCTATTAATTATTATCATTACCTGCCTTCAAAAATTGAATGCAACTGCAGTTCTAGCACTGTGGGAAACCAGCATTAATTGGGAAAAGGTCTACAGAAGCATCCCTCTGTATTTGCATGTTTTCCCTCTCTCCCTGCATGCTCCTACAACGCAAAATGTACCTGCTAACCTACTCTACCTTAAATGCATGTGTGTAGACACATATATTTTGTGGGCACATGTATAGGCTCTTTGCGTGTATAGGCTCTAATGTAGTTGAGTACAGCACCTTCTTCCTAAGCAGCTTTTTTTTGCAAACATTGGTACATATTCTTAGCCTGTTGTTGAAATAAGTGCAGCCATACACTCCATGAGGATATGTCTTATGCCCTGTGTCTTGACATTTTCCAACAGATGTTGGCTAATGTGGTTGTAGAAGGTTCACTGTGGATGCAGTGAGCTCAATAAATCTTCCTCTTAAATGCAGACACTCCACCATCCCAGCATCATATACCTATAATACATTTTAATTACTTGGCTATTCAAATTATACTAAATTAGATCTGCATGGAGCTGTATCACGGATTTCTCAATTTACATTTAATCCATGGCAAACAAAATAAAAAAAAAAATAATTGCAAGCACACTTTTTATTGGAACTTGCAGGAGCTACTGAAGTCTGATACCTTTAAAATTATTAAGTGACAAAGATTACTAGCACTAAGGTTCTACTTTGCTTCCCCATTAGCCATTTAGGTGACAGCTGCTGTATTACACATAAAGATGAACCATTCCTTGAGGGATGATAGTGGTTCCGCTGTGACACTACTGGCATAAAGCATTATCAGACCATAGCTGTGCTTAGAGCCATCACAGTCTCCTAGGCACCTATCAGTACCCTCATTATCTGCATCACAGAGTGTCTAGAAAGAACACTGCCAGGCTTCACAGCTTTGCAGCTCATTTGAGAAGCGGAAATTAAACATCCCAGGAGAAAAAACAGGCACATTGTAACAGCACCAGTGCTGTACACACATAACATGTTGACTGCTGTTGCGCTGACTTCTGTCTCATTAATTTAATAGGCTCCTGGATTGGGGATGGGGAGGTGGAGAGGCAGCCTTTACAAGCATATTACTGAGCAGGGCTCTCTGCACTGGTTGCGAATCCAGATCGGAGAACTTACACTGAGCACCGCCACAGTTCAGATGTCTGTCCTGACTTCTGCAGCTGTCATTTGGTGAAATAAACCAGACAGAGGCAGAAAAATGAGTGCATTATATATGTGATCCATGCTTAGATTATCCTGAGCCCTTGTTTGAAGTAAAGGAAAGCAGCACAGGTGCCTTTTCAGCAGTGACTGTAGCTGCATGCCCATGTGAGGGTTAATATGAGTGTGTTAAAAGGGGAGTGCTGCGTTCAGAGAGGGTTGTGGTAGTAGGAGCGATCCTGCAGCAGCTCAGTGTGGCTCTGCTCTTCAAAAGGAGCTGGTTTGCTTCCTTTGTCTGAAAAACTAAAATTCACTCACGTGGTTATGTCCAGCCAAAGGTACAGCACACACTGAAGTTTCCATAGGATCTGAGAGGAGCATACATCTTCCGGTGGCCAGGGGGTGACTTGCTCCCTGAATCAATACATTTAAGCAGCTCTCACTTAAGCTGAGGCCACTGAGTGCATGTCAGGGAAGAAAAATGGACATGGGCTTCCATTCGATTCCCTTGTCAAATTTTACATCCAATAGCACCTGAAGGAATTTGGAGACGTAAACATTTTCTATTTCACTCTAATGAGTTACTGCAGGTGATCTCATGCGCTTCTGTACATTTAAATTGATAAGAACATTATAGGAGATGTCAGTGGAAGCAGAACTGCTCTGCAAACATATACATTGTGAGAGATATTCATTAAAGTGATCTCACTGTCAGTAGAGTGGTTGGGCATGTGTGTGTATCTCTGCCCTCTCTTTATTTGTATGGATGGGTGACAAAAGAGAAGATAAAGAAGAAATAGAAGAAATAGAAAGAAGGTGAACTCATTTTTACAGTCTCTGCAAAGCAACTTCACCCATTATACAGAAGCTGGATTCCTCAGACCCCATTGTTCTCTCCCCTTGGGTTTTTTAGGGGTTAATCAAATGCTTCGGGGGTCATGCTCAGATATGGGACAGGAAAAGGAGCCTATAGTATGCATACATAGAATCATAGAGTCATTACATTTGTAAAAGACCTTTAAGATCATGCAGATTTTTTCTGGATCATATGACAAAAAAATGCAGAAGCTGCATTATCTAAAAGCACATACAAACCAGTAACAGTAGGAAGAGCAGGTGGGAACCTTGTTTAGAGGGCCCTGTGGATTATACTGTCAAAAGAATTGCACTTGGTGGGTCTATTAAAAAAGAGACACATTCACACAGATGGCATCTTAAATACATCCCCACCACTTGGAAATGTTGTATGTCCTTGCATGCATACACTTTCTTGGGAATCACACATCCAATAAGAAGGGAAACTTCCTTAAGTGTCTCACCTGACATCCAAACAGGTATGTTAAGATTTTTGAAACTGTGGAAATGAAAAGGAATAAATATCCCAGGAAAAAATTCGGAATTTCTGCTAACAACTGATTCCCAGGAAAATTTCTCCAAAGTTGATAGCAGTTACTGACTCTTGCTTACTTGAGATTTGATCTGGCTTAAAGGAGCTAACATACGTAGTAGGTTTTCTTCATAGGTTCTTGGACATGCACTTAATATGATAACCAATGTACTTTCAGCTACTTCTACATTGCTCCTGCATTCAGCTTTGAGGCTAATATTCCCCAGGTATCCTTGGACAAGGGCAAGGGTCTTGAGTGTTTGGGGCTGGGGTGAGGGCTGGAACAGTGATTGGAAACATTGCCATTATCTGAACACCAGAAACAAACTTTCAGATTCTCATCATGTTTAAACATCTAAACTCAATGTTTACAGTCTCATTTTTGACCATAACCAGGTTTCCTGATGGTGGAAAGGAAACCTTGGGGCAGCAGTAGCAGAGGCTCCCCAGCCCTGCTGGCAGCCCCCCAGTCTGGCTTGCAGCCCTGACACCTGGTGCTCTGCCAGTCTGCCCGTCCAGCACAGACCACCTGCACCTCCCTGATGCCAAGGCAGCACAAGTCATGTCACTCAGATACTAAACTGTGGTGGCTTCTAAGGCCTCCTCCTTTCAGCTCTACCCTTCTGACATCTTTGACTCCCAAACGTCAGGGCTAGCCTGAAACCTGCCATCTTCACAGATAGTATCTTCATGTCCAGGATACACTCTACTTCACAGCCTTCTTATTGTAAGATGAAGAGCAGAAAAATCCTTTTATTCACATCTGGAATGTGGAAAAGCTTGTAATCACTGTTTGACCTGTTGTACCTTTGTGCTTTTGAGTTTAGCAAAGGGATGTGAGCTGGAGAAAGGTAAAGGTTTTTGAAATAAAACTCCTTTTCCAGACACAAAGTAACAACCTTGTTCTAAATTCGTAAGCATGGATGTTGGAATTATAATGTGAGATTGACAATAGATGGTCCTTTTGGCAAGAAACATTTGTTTCAGCACATGCAGTGTTATCTTACATTCCTGTCTTGTTTTATTCTGCTGTGTCTCTCCTCCCATCAGGTAATTTCGGACAATGCACACCAAGGCAACCATGTGTGTAATATTGTCTAGGAATCTGAGTCTCTATGGTGGACAAAGGTTTCTGGGGCAAGTCTACAGCTAAAGGCCTCATTGCACATATCTCTTCAGCTTCTAGACCATGCTTCTGCTCGAACACCCCTTTGGTGGGACTGGGATGCAAGTATTGAGGATCATTAATTCATGCCTTGAACTTTTTTATAGCTTATCCTTGGAAGAACCAATTCATTTAAGACAGGGGCAGAGACACTTGTTTTCTCTGCAGGCATTTCAAACTCCAGAGAAGTCAGAAGGCTTAAGGATTTTGGAAAGAGGGGATAAAGGTTTACGTAAGTCTGACTTATATGCCTTTAAGGTTTGCAAGGTGGCTGGCATGTTATTTGAGGTGCACAAGCATCACTGCAGACCCACTGATTTAGGTGGTGATACAGAGCATTTACACAAGTGTAACTGCAGGATTCTTCTATTTTGAAACTGTTCCAAGTCAAACCCTGGTAGAAAACATATAGGGATTAATATGAATTTGTCGCCCCTCTATTAATTTCCAGTGACAGACTCATTCCTTTCTATTGCAGCTTGGTTTTGCTCCCAAGGTACTAAGTTTAAAAAGCCCATCAGTCACGTCTTCTTCACTCTTGGTGCTTTAGACCCCCAAGGAAATGGACCATTATTTTGTCCACATTATCCAAAAAGACCATAGCAGTTCTGATAGAAATTCAAATTGAAAATTATTTCAGCAATCTGCTTATATGGGCTGCACTTTGCTGGCCTAACCAACTAGAATATGACCTGCCTAACCAGCTTA
This sequence comes from Eulacestoma nigropectus, assembly GCA_013397775.1. Classification (NCBI taxonomy): domain Eukaryota; kingdom Metazoa; phylum Chordata; class Aves; order Passeriformes; genus Eulacestoma; species Eulacestoma nigropectus. Next base: position 57,704 of record VZTE01005803.1, on the reverse strand, counting down.
TTCAGAATACAATCTCCATTTTGCATCACTTGTAATAAAAGCAGAAAATTTGCTTTACCTATTTTTGCTTTTGAGTATGTCCCCTAGAGCCCCAGATATTGTTTTTCTTTTTTTTTCTCTCCTGGCCAGATAAAATGGCTCTCTCTCTGAAAAATTTATTCTGTATGAATGATAATATCTGGTGGGAGAATTAACGGTTTTGTCAGTTTATAGTGAGTATTTTTATTTATGCTGTCTAATTAACTTATTTTAGAAACACATATCAAACATATGCTTTAAAAAATCACAAAGCAAAACACACACACACACAAAAAGCCAAAGTATATACAAATCTTTCAGGAATGGGAAGAAAATACAAAAAAACCAACAAACTTTGCAGTCATCTCTTGTATGCTGGATTCTTCCAGACTCACAGCTGCTAGAATGCCTTCTGCCAGCTGAGTGAAGAGTTTGATGTGATAACAAAAGAGCTTCCCTGAAAAAGCCAAAAATACGTCTGTAGCACAGCAGCTGACCAGCTCAGCAGCACGGGTCACTGCAAGCACAAACTGCCTGCTTCTCTATTCATTCCTTTAGCTCCTGACTAAATGCTGAGTCAAGTTTAAGGGCACAGACCATATTCCGACCATTCATCACCGTTGCTGCAACCATTTCTGGCCCTTGGGTTTGCAGGAAACCCCAGGCAACAGATACTCTGGGTCACACATAATTCTGTTGAAACTGAACACCAAAATCTGAATGCCTAGAGACACTGTAGAGGACTCCTGAACGTGGTCCTGAATCCTGTGAGGGGTATTTGGTGACCTGGGGCTCAGGGACCTCTCTGTTTGCAGGGATGCCATTGCTGGCTGCATTCTGACAAGTGACAGCCACCAAGAACTGTTTTGTTGAGGCCCAAGACCTGAACACTCACCCTCAGCCCCACTTTCCTCTGCTGTGTCAGCCAGCATTTATGAGAGACAGTGGGAAAAACATCTTGATTGACATCCCCCTCAGGGAAGGAGAGAGGAGAGCTGTATTGTACCAGCACCGAGTCATCCTGCTCAGATTATTTTCCCCTCCTAAAGGGCTAAAGATACAGCAGTGATGTAAACTCAGGCTGAAAAAATTTTAGGATGATGATGAGGATGGTTTTAAGCCTTCAACACTGGCTGAATGCATGAATTTTTTGAGCAATGAGGAGCAAAGTGATGGGAAGGGTGCTCCCCTGGGTGACAGTCCCTACTCTGGATCCCCTGTCTCCCCCATCACGGCTCCATGCCAGGGACCAAAACGTGCAGAGTCAGTGCAGGGCACACAAAGGAGAGCCACACAGAGGCTAAGAGAGACGCAGTGTGGATTGTAAAAGAAAATTATGCCCCAATAATAGAGAAACACACAGACCCTTGGTTCGGTTCACAGGCTGCAGTGCTCTAATATAATTATCCTGATTTATTTCAAGGAAAGGGTCACTTTATGAAGCAACGGTGTCTAAACTTTGTTCAGATAAAAGGCCTTTAACAAAAGGCAGGCTTTGGGAAAACAAGCAAAACTCAGGCTGTGCACTCAGTAAGCACATTTTCTAGTTTTCAGTCAAGAAGTCATTGGCAGTGTCAGTGCTTGAAAACTGCATGGCTCAGACATTTCTAAACCCTTTTAATCCATCACAAAGGGCTCCCTTGATTGTTGCTTTGTTTTTGTGCTGCTGCCCTACAGTATGGCTGCCAGTGTATATTCCTGATAAGCAGTGAGCTATGCAGATGCTGCTAGGTTTCCCTGCCTTCTGTACCACTCAACCTGCCAATGCCTGTGTGAGGGACACAACCATGTGCCGCAAACAATCAGGAGTGGTGACACTCCATCCTCCTCTTGTAGTCCAGGAGACTTCAAAGAATACAAGATTAATTTCCATGGGCCGTGTGGTGCCACCCATAAAAGTCCCTATTGCCATGAATGGGAAGTTCTGCTTAAAACCCGAGGACACAATGAAGCCCCCAGAGTATCAATGCCATTTTAATCCCCCCGGATTCGGAGTTTGGCATTACTAATGCAATTAATTGTGATAAAAGAGAGACAGCACCAGCTCCATGCATCTGAGTATATTCTCCAACACACAATCCATCCTGAGGTATATGGGTCAGCTCTGTCTCTTTCCTCATATGACTGAAACCTCAGCACACCATGTCCTACTCAAAAAAACACCTCAAAAGTCTAAGGGACGTATTCAAAACCATCATGAGGAAAATAAATAGAGCAGGTAGCAGGGAGGGTCTCAGTACAGCAGCGAGGTGACCACCCAAGTGAAACGCTGTGTGGATCCCCTGGCAGAGCTTGGGCCACACCATGTACAAGCACCTCCTGGACCAAGCTACCAGGGGACTGAAGGGGACATCGTAGCTTCCAGCAAACAGAGCAATGGTCTCTCATATTCACAGCCGTGCTTCACCTCTGCAACCTCTTGTAAGTGCAGTGCGTTAGGCAGCAGCCCCACGGGGGATTGGAAGACCCTGGGGCCCTGGGGTTGTCTGAGCTTGGTGCAGTGCAGGATACTATTAGCAGAGAAAACATCTGAAAAGAGAGACCAGCATGACAGGCACCCTACCAGCAATTCTGTGCCCTTATCTCAAAAAGAAGCATGGATAAGGGAGGGCTACTTCATCCCAGGTGCAGACTTTGAGCAAGAGTCTGGGAAACTGAGCTGTTTAACTCAAAGCACCCCCCTCGCTTGCTGCGCCCTGACAGCAAGCAGGTACATATGCTCAGGATGCTCAGGTTGTCCTTTATTGCTGGCTGAAAAATGTTGTGGTTTTATCTGTAGGACAAGAGCACCTGCTGAGATTGGCCATGAACTAGTTGTTCCTTCCCCTTTCCCCTCTTCCTGGGAGGAAAGAGATTACCTTTTCACCTACAAACAATTTTTCTTCCCCCAAATCATGGTACATAAAGAGAGGAAAAGCAGAAAGATGCTCCATATGATCTAGGGTCCTTGCAAATGTTCCTTTTGACCTGGGACAAGGCACAGGCAGCCATACTCGTGTCTGAGCTGCAGGACAGAGGGCTGACCAAGGAGTACAGCAGGAAACCAAACAGGTACACACAGAATTAGGAGGAAGAGCAGAAGAGGAGGGTACAGGGGGAGAAATGAGGAAAGTAATACAATCTGCTGATGTTTGAAGATCCTGGTGAAACATGAATGGGCCCTGGGTTAAGGAACATCTGTGCATGGTGAGGGCTAGATTATACTGGGAATAAACACAGCAAAGGAGATGAGAGTGAACACATGCCTTATGTTCAAAATCCAAATGGAAAGACATTTATTTACGTCACTATTTTAATACTAGATATTAAATGTCCAAAATTAACAAGAAGAAATAGACACCCTATCAATTTTTAATAAATCCTAATGACCTCTTAAATTAAATTTCTAAGCTGAAAAATATCATCAATATCAAACACTTTTGAGACACACGAAATCCTTACAAATCTGTATTAATGCCACTCATTGCAATACCTGCAATATAAACTTTCACAGACGTTGCTTGTTTGTTTGACTCCCCCTCATCATTTTCACATGCCTCTCCCCTGCAGCTGCCCCTTCTGCAGTGCCGTCATTCCCAGCCAGCCTAAAGCACCTAACAACAAATACCACAAAGGTGCTCAGGTCTACACAGCTCTTCCCTGCATGACACCTCACCAGCAATGGGGAATAGGAGGGTTAAAACCCTGATGTTTTTTTTAACAGTCTTGTACAACCTTCTGAATGACTGCGGAGCAAAACATCATATTTAGGAAGAACAGCTGGTCTTTACCTTTTCATTATTAAGTGGCAGCCTCAGCCTTTAGTCTGTCTTTTGTTTTGAAGCAGGAGGATGTATTAGAGAGGATATGAAAATGTTACCAGAATCACTACAAGCAGCACACAGAGAAGCTCAAGTGAGTCAACCCCCAAATCTCTATCTTCTCTCGCCTTTGAATGCTCCTATCTTATTTTTCAGTTTGTCTGCTAAATGCATTTACCCCATTACAGCTGCAAGCTGTTTCAGACATGGGCTGCATCTTCTTCTATTGTACTTCTCTTTCAGACAGCTAAGGTGAGGTGAGTGCTTAATTAATATGGAGTCACCATGATATGAAACAGAACACAAAAAATACTTTTCCAAAGAATAGAAGACTCTGCAGAGTAAATCCACTAAAAACATAAGGTTTTCAGCAGGGTTTGCTTTTCTGGTTTTGGAGGAATATTCTGTACCACGGTGTATTCCCTGGCCTGACCAATGAGTATTAGCTGGAATAAAATGGTATATTAATTTCCCTTGACAATAATTGGAACAGCCTGTGATCTTAGCAACCCTCTGGGTATATTCCTAAGGTCAGAACAAGAGTGTCACAGCCGTGTTGCTCTTTTATGCCACTCCCTACACGTCTTCAGGGAAAGCTACTAATCCACTTAAACAATTACCTTTCAGAGGAAGAGGCAGAGGACTTTGTATGAGGATACCTAATAAACGACTCAGCCTGTGAAATATCTGAAAAGCTCACAGAGCAAAGAAGTGGAATACAGCTATTATCTGACATGTAGCACCAATGAATAAAATCGTCACCAGACTGAAACCGCTCGGTATTTTTATTCATGTCTGCACTGCAAAGTGGTTGAAGCCTAAAACTAATGAAGGAAATAATATGCAATTCATCATGGTGTAGAGAGAGAAAGGGAGATGAACATAACTCTTGACTCGTGTCACGTCAGTGCCTTTCAAACTTCTCTTTGTGGCAGCTTTTGGGAAAGAACCATATTCTCTGTGCCACATGCCAGTTCTCTTTCATCCTGTGAAAGAGCCATGTCCCCAAACCCTGCTCAGGCTGCGAACAGGAAATCCTCTCAGTTTCTTACTGCTCGCCTGGCACATGCATACAAAATAAGGAAAGATAATCAGTAATCATGCCTAACTTTGAGTTAATGGGGCATAACACTGGAGGCGGATCACTAAGTAGCTGTTCCACGTACTGGAGCAGGGAGTCAGAGGCAGACTGCTGCTGTGCCTGGGAAGGGATGATGGCATGCAGGCGAAGCGCCTGTCTGTGCTGGGACCACATTGCCTCAGCCCAGCTTGCCTGGCTCTCCCAGAGAAAAGCTTGCCTCTGGGAAAAAAACCCCACTCTTTGTTGGCCACCATGGACTTTGCATCTCTGCTAGGGGGTGAAAGCTCCTTCTCCTGTCTTCCTGCAATCTGCCCAGCACAGGGAAAATACTGGAGGTAGGAGGCACTGTGACTCACTTTGGGGCTCTCAGGCTCGGATGGAGAGGACCCTGCAGACGGCAGTTCATAACAGCTCCATTTCAAGAGCTGTCTACCTGCTGCCAGCCCACAGTGCTTGCAATCAGCTGAGCAGGGGCCATTGCCCACCCCCAAGGGAAGGATCCAGCCTAGGGACAGCAGTCAGCTGGAGCATTGGGTTTGCTGCTGCTGACAACTTCACAGCACACACGCACATTTATCTTTAGCTTTTTCTGTCTTAAATAGCTGGACTTGCTGCTTTGCCTGGATATTTGGGCACTGTCAGTGCACTTGCAGCTGCAAATTGGCACCTCTAAAATTTTAGTCATGATTTCAGTCAATTTTCACATTCCCAAAATGGAGCAATACCTCATAAAGCACAGATCTAATGCATATAATACCAATTTGCTGAATGTCAGTGTATGCTGACCTTCTATTACAAACACTGGCAGATGGCCATTCCTTTAGTACTCAAGAGTTGCTTGAATAGAAAATCAAGTGATGGCTTAGCCTGTGTTTCGCCTCTGCATCAGTGCCCATAGCAACACGCAGTGGTAGCTGCCTGAATGCAACGCCTCTGCCACCACCAGCTCCTTTCCAGCACAGCAAAGCCATTGGTCATCCCATGGCTACGATATCCAGTTCTGTCAGAGCTGCTAAATAGCAGGAGGGACCTCTTGGGAAGAGGATGGGAGCACACGGGCTGCCGGGCAGGAAGCCTCAGCCCAGCCGTAGCACACTGCATCCCGAAGAGCAACTGCTGCCTTGTGGTGCCACTGGGGCAAGGAGACACAGGCAGCCTAGAAGTAATGTCTTCCAAAAATGGACTGTAAGTGCAATCTAATGGCCAAGGAAAAAACTGCCTGAGAAGCCAGAGAATGCAGGATTGGATCAGACACCAGCTCTGCAGCCTTGTGTGTGTGGCCAACTTCTGTGCAAGCACCAGCTTCCTCCTTCCTGTGTCCACAAAAGCTTTGCAGATATTTTCTAATAGCCCAATTTCTCTGTATTCAGGGTCTTTTTCCTACCCTCCCTATGAGGCCTATTTCCAGAGCAGAGAGCCTGGCAGTGCACAGGCACAACGTGTGTTCCCAGTACAGGTAATGCATACTGTGCATCGCTCCAAATATGTTTCTTCCCTTTTCAGCATCCCTCAGGTCATCCATTTCAGAGCACAGGCAGCCTGCATATTTTGGAAATTTTATATGCGCTGCGGATGTTTTGGGAAATTGGAAGTGGCATGGTGAGTCGTCAAATGTTGCAGCATCCTGCACTTTTGACCTCTTTTCCTCCAGCTCTCTGCTTTCTCCCTCCAATGGGGAAGTACTCAAAGGTTCAAGGCCAAACTGGGTGATGCTCCTGTGCAGCCAGCTGAATTCCCTCACTTAGGGGTGCAATCTGCATTTCTGTGTGAAATTTTTGGTCTGTTTACAGACCAAACCTGTGGTTGAGTTTGCGAGTCTTCTGGCAGGGCCACCACTGTCTTCCAAGTGGTTTTGGTTGGTTTGCAGGGATGCTCGGGATTTCAGGGATGTTCCCTTCCAGACTCTTGTTGTTCTTTTAATAGGCTGTAAAATTTTGGAATGAAACTGTTTAAGCCTTCTGACAACACAACACATCTCCAGGTGCCTTTCTCCACAACAAACATCCATTGTACGGCCTTCTTCCCTTACAATGCGGATTAATTTTAACCCTCACAACAGCCTAATGGAAAGACCATGCTGCACTTCAAATGCCAAACACTTGCTGAAAGCTTTCCTTTGTTAGCGCCTCCTGATTTAGTCACTACCAGCTTCTGAAAAGATTCCACAGACTTAATGTTTCCATTTCTTTTAATTCGCTCACAGTGATGACACAGCCATAACACAGCTGTGTTCCAGCTCAAAGGAGCCGAGTGCGGATGCTGCCCACTGTTCCTCGGCCCCTGCTCCCTCCCTGGCTCCTAAGTGGGGCTGGTGCTGTTGGGAGGATACGGTGACATTTTCCAATCTGGGGTGGAAAAGTTCTTTTAGAGGAAGCCTCTTCTGTCTTTTTTTTTCCCCCCTCATTATTTCTTCTTCTTTTTTTTTTTAATTTGACATTTTCTCTGTGAAAAGCTGACCTAATTTTCTGGGAATAATGTAAACGGTTATACACTCAAAGCATTGCACTGGAGAGTTTATAGATAAAGCTGAACTATTTTATGGTTCAATTATCACAAAGTACATGGGATCCCTGTTGCATTAACACTTCATGAAGATAGTACAGTGGGGGCTTCCTTGCTCTTTTCCATGTAAGTTAGGATTTGCCAGTAAAAACTTCACTGCAGCTCTGCCACGAAAAAATCCATTAGCCCTGCCAGTTGTAAAAGACATATTAAAGACATTTTCCTCAGCCACTGTATCTGGTGTTAGTATTCATACCAATTCCTTGCCCTGTTCTGAAGCAAGTTTTAAATTTTCTATTCTGATGCACAAAAGATAAGAGCTATTATGGAGAAGAATTATTCTGGGATGAGAATTGGCGAAGAAAAGGCCATGAAGCAGTGGCAAAAAGGGTTGGCAGTGGCACAAGTGCTGTAGCAGTGGCTGGTTGCCACTATGCTGCCTGGACTGATGTTAGGACATGGGTGTCCAGGTCATCCCAACAGGAGTGGCATGCAGAGAGCAGTCCCTTCCTGAAGCAGGATGTGAGACAAGTCATGCTGGCAGAGTCCTTCTCCCTGTTGCACGGGCTGTGGAGTAGGAGACTTCCATCACCCTCCACCATGCCAGTACAATCTTCTAGATTAGGCTGTGGTAACCTGTGTTTCAGATTAGGGTACAGTGCACCAGGCTCACTCCACCAAAGGGCCAAGGTAATGTTTTGGGTTACAGACTTAATGTAGTGTGCACTAGATTGAAAATGTGGGGCAAGAGGAATCGAATTGTCTGGCCTACTCTTCTGATCCAATGGTTTTCTCTTTAGGGAACTGGGCTGTAGAAATCACTGAGACCCTGCTTGGGTGCATTTTTCTATTGACCAAAATAGGTGTGCAATTCCATGATAGATTTTCAGTTTCAGCACTAGATTTTCTGACATTTCTGGTTTAGTTTTTTTTTTCCCAAAAGAGCAGGGTTTTTTCATTTCTTACTTGCGATATTCTGTTGGTCAATGCCTTCAGCAAGTTGGACCGTGCAAGTGCTTTGCAAAGAAATAGATGTACCATAGTCATCTTCCTTGGTGGTATCTGAACCAGCAGCCTTAAGTGTGGCTCAGGTCTGGCTTCCAGTTCTCCAGCCATATCCGGCTGCTGTGGAGATACGGCTCATACTCTTGAAGGAAATTGTTGTTCATCTGTTGCTGGCGTGTGCTTTCATTTCTATGAGAGTCTAATTAGGTTCAGTGATTAGGAGTGCTAATGGGCATAACAATCCCACAGAAATTTACCTTTCAGAAAAAGAAGGGCAGCAAAAATATCCAGCAAAGGAAGAAAAATAAAGAGAGGAAAACTAAAAAAAACAAAACAACAAAACCCCAACAATTTTATGCATGATAAAATAAATAAATAAATGAATAGCCACTATGCAAATGCCTCTACCTATCTATCAGAGATTGTTGTAAAGGCAAATTAGCTAATTGCTGCAAAGTGCTTTGAAAATGAAAAGGGATATATAAGAGGTGATTATTATTATTCACAACAATCTGGTAGGTGAAGGCATCTGTCTATTTTGCTTTATATATCCCCAGAGCTTTCCCTAAGCAACATTAGAAGAAAGGAAAAGACCTAAAATAGGAGAAGAACAATCCCAAAATGGAGAGAAAAGGCCTGTGACATTTGTGAATAATAAAAATAATAAGCTACAGATCACTTTAAAAAATACCGTCAGGAGTATAGGGTAAGAAAGCTACACTGAGGTGCATTTGAACTGATCTTAATGGATATGGAGATCATTAGCAGTGTGCTGATACTGCTGAACTGACACAGAAAATATTAATTTAAATAGGAATATCTTCCATTAAGTCTATAACTGCATTAAGATGCAAATGAGTCAAGCTTCTGTGCCCTACACTTTGGCCCTTTTGGTACTAGGCAGAACGTCTGTTTTGTGTCAAAACTTACACAAATCATAAAGGGTGAAGTTTTTATCCCATCACAGGATCTGATGAAATTCTGCAATCTAAAATGTTCAAGGATGATGTAATGAGAGCTGTAATTTAGCCTGCGACTAAATCACACATTTATCTCCAGAAGCTGTAGAATAGCATCCAAGCCTCTGAATACTTATATTATGTGTTAACTCCCCTTGCACTGGCGAACCCCAGGGAGCTACTCTTGTGCTTATGCTAAGTGCATGCAAAAGTGCTAGCAAGATCACTACACCAATTTTCAGCATCGGAAAGTAAAATAATGCCTATACTGAGGCAAGACTCCTGATAAGTCTGTGAACTACAGCATTTCATAGCTGTGAAAGAATTAACTCATTTTTCCCTTTTTTTTTTTTTCCTTCTTCTCAATTATCACTTGCCCTAGCTATGAATCACTTCAGAGCTCATTCCTTAAAGGTATCCAAAATTCCCTCAGGTGTTTTGACATAATTCTATTACATCTTATTTCTGTTTAATATTAAATTCTTTCCTGCATGTTTAAATAAACCTGGAAACCTTTTTAGGGAGCACAGCTTAATGGGGAACTAAGAACATGCGCGCCGAATGTCACTATCTTATATATGTTTTATTATTAATGGTAATTCATGCAGAACCAGCCACTTCACAAGGAGAGACTAAACACTTACATAAAGCTAGGTGCTTCTCTCTGACCTTAATTTGTTTCTGTACTTGAACACTGGATTCCCTTTCAAAAAAAATAATTATTCTCATAAAGATTAAAAACCAATAACACAGTCTCTTTCTGGGAGAAAAACAAATGCGGGGGCTTGAGAGGGAATGCTGAGAATACTTTCTTGGTGGCTATTCCAATAAACTACAGTGTAAGAGGTCTTCTCCTGGGTCAGGATGTGTTTGTACTGAGAGAGGGGATATGGAGGATGGAGCCTGTTTGTTCCCATGTGTTTCATGGCATTTTCTCTCTTGTCTGTAATACATTTTCTTACTGCTTCTGATCTTAGTTCACAGGATGTCAGGGATAGCCTTCCAGTATGAAAAGTGGGCAGCTTCTGCTGTTTGATATCTTCTACCCAGAGAGGAGAGATTACGGAGTGTTCTCTTATTTCGGATGCAATGGCCCATCCGTCCATACAGGGGCACAGCTTGGGCTTTGTCTTCTGCCTGCCAGAACTATAGACCCACAGGCACTTCTGGTAGCTCACAGTCTCTCCAATTCACCCAGAGAAGCAGAAATAGTAGAAGAAATAGGGACAGGTTAGCTGAGACAAGATTTCCACCTTTCCTCTTTCAAAGCTGGTGTTTGCTTTTGGGTGCTTCACACACCCTTCTGAGTGAGCAGTGAAAACGCTCATTGGAGTGGTACGTGGTGATTCCCACCAGTGGTCATGAAGGACACATCATTTCAGACAGATTGGGCTATGCACACAGAAACGGAAGGTTTGGCAGTAAATCCAGATATGCCTTAACTGAAATATTTACAGGTTTAACACTGCCACAGAATCTGGGTACTATCAGTTCTTAAAGTATTTCTCCTCCCTCCCATCTCTACCACAGTTTTTTTCCCAATTAACCAGTTCGCTGTCTGAGTCCAGGGATTGTAGGGAACTTGGTCAATCAGTGGCAAAGCAGGGGTACCCAAATAATAAACCTGCATGGAGACTGTTTTTGCACCATTTTTTCCTCTGCTTTTGGAAAAGATGGATGTGTTCGCGGTGGGGAACAACTGCAAAGGGAAGAATGTTAAGTGACAAAGGTGCCAAAAAACAACAGGAAAGAAAAAACAAGGATTCTTGGATTATAACAACCTTTCCATTAAAAAAATAAAATAAACAAAATCAACAGTGCATGATGTCTTTTGCGGTCCTTTGGCATTACATATCTGTTGGCATAAAAAAGAAAGAAAGCTGTGCTATAAATCTGAAGCTGTTTGTCAAGACACTGGAATATTATTCTTATATGTCATCTACCATATCCTTTTCAGAATCCAAAGACATCCATCAAAGCCAAAGACTGAAAGGGATGGCTTTGACTTTATATTGCTAGGCACTGTTTTGGAGAAAATGCATTGCCTTTTTTTATTCTCTTTCAGGAATGCAAAGCTGGAATTTGAACAGGAAAGAGTCTGACATTTTCCGAGTACTGGAAGAAGTTCTCGCAGATACATCTTGCATTTTCCATCCTATCTTTGACTGTGGCATAGTCATAGGTGTCTGCTGTCAGGATACAGTGAGTATTTCTTGTCTAGCTAGCAATTAATGAACAGTACAAGCAAATAGCATTGCACTGACATTTATCTCTCCAAAACTTTGCACTACCAAGTCTAACTACGCACTTTGGGCGATAAGTAGGTTTTGATTGTGTGGAAAACAGAAAAAGGAAATTGGAGGGCTGAGCCAACACATATGCACTAAGGACAGTGAGAACTCCCACTGAGGGATGCAGCATGGACAGCACAACCACAAAGTCTTGTGTGGCAAGCAAGTCTTCATCTAAAATTCTTTGGAAACTGGAATAAGCATGATTAATTTCCCTGTCAATGACAGAATTGGCTTTTGGTTGAGCTGGGTTGCTGAGCCCCATAGCCCAGGTCCTCATTCCTCACCTGGTCTCTCTGGCAGCAAAGCTGAAGCAGCACGCTGCTTCATGCCTCTGTTTTCTCACCTGCAGAACTTGCATGCTACCTATCCACCTCACAATGACATTACAAGGCTGATTTAATCACAGCTATATGGGCCTTCTGAGACAGCTGCAGAAAAGGTGCTATAGCAGCCACCGTGCTTTTTTTTATCATTAGAAGTGGCATTTGAGTGCCAGCTGAGGACAGTGGGAGCTGGATCCAGGTATCAGCTGTGGCTATCTGTTGTAATGACCCAGATGATGAGAGTGGCTGAATGGGGAACAATTTTGGTGACCTGCAAAAGAGCTGCATTAAAAATGCAAACCCTTGTGCAGCCAGAATTTAATTCAGTGCCTGCAGAAACCAAAATCTTCTCACATCTTCTTATAAAGAGAAAATTAATTAATGCTTTTTCTTCAGAAGTGCTTTTGCTTCTGAACAAACAAACCAAGAGAACAAATGAGACTGATAAAGTTTCTCGGAGGATTGTGTTAGGAGGATGGAAGGCAGCAGAGGTGACAGGGAGGCTTCCCAACACCCAGGAATGATGTTTTGACTTTTCTTCTTCTTCGGTCTCTACCCTTCTGCCATGCCTCTTGCTAGTGTGACAGCAGCACACCAACAGCCCCAAGTCTCTGGCACAAAATCTTTAAGGTCATCTTGTGAAAGTAGGTGGCCATGTTATCCACCCACTACAGCCCAATTATCCCATCCACTGCCTCCCATCCCACATTTTCCATGACAGAGCAGGTATAGAGAGGCTGGAAGCTTTGCTTCAGGAAGCAAAACAGCAAAGAGACCTATGCCTGTGGCAGAGACAGCTTGGAGACACCTTCCCACTTCCCCCGCCCAGTTTCTTCCATGGGATCTAACAGAGAGAGCTGTGTGAATAAATATTGATACTAAACATAGTCAGGAATGAGAATTCATGATCTAAAATTACACAAATATTTGGGAATTTAGACACTATAACTCAAGTGGCACTTAATCTCCAAGTGCTACCAAAAATATGTAACTCCTCGGTTTACTAGCAGTGTCAGCTCCCCAAGTGTGGAGCTGAATAATTTAGAGTGGAAGAGAAAAAGAGAATGGCTGAGCATGGATTTTGCTGGGGAGGAGAGGAGCACCCCTTCAGATTCACTAGTGGCTTTTCCTGGCTGGATGGGGAAGGGAGGCTCCAGGTCACCTTCAGGACAACCCCCACAAATGCAGATGAAAAAGAGCCACACGTGCAAAACCCATGGCCCTGCAGCCTCCTGCCTGCAGGCTCCAGGAGGGAAATGGGGGGCACAGAGGGAGAGGGACACCGTGCATGCAGGAGTGCACGGTGCTGTATCCTTCCCGTGGCCGGGGAGGCTGCCCAACACCTGCCACCAGCCAGGCTCAAATCTGAGAACTACAGCTGTAGCATAAAGGAGGATTATCACCCATCCAAACCAAATTCAATTATCATATCTATGCTGCTTCTCTATTTCTGTAACTGGAAGGCTATTATTAGGCTCCCTCCCTCTCTCCCTCCCTCTCGCTCCCTGTTTTTAATACATCTCCAAGTAATGCTGCTATAAAACATTCAGAAAAGTAAACATTAGCTTTAGGCCATTTGATTATCAGTTTTCCAGAACACTTCGTTCTGCCCTGCTTTACTCCATACTCCTTTAATATCAAAAAAAAGAGATGGGCTGAGATGAGTTTAATGAATCCACACTATAGCAATTCCTCTCTGTGTCTCTAGTGATGGCTCTGGCTTGCTCTCATGGTGGCAAAAAAATGTCAGTTTCTGCTTGGATGGAAAAGAAGTGAGGAAATAGATTTTCCCTGGGGGGAAAAAAAAAAAAAAAAGATACTATATTTCCTCCTGTCCTAATTGCTAAAATATCTCTTAGCAGGCTTCCTATCTGTACCCCCATAAATGACTACTTCTTTTCCCGTGCTAGAAAGGGGAGGTGGTCAGGTGGTGGAAGGGTGAGGGTAATGCAGTCCCTGAGATGAGAGAACCAGTCCTCAGCATGGGGAGTCACCATCCCAGAAACACATTCAGTGCAGGTGTCCTTTCTGATGCTGCTCATTTACACCACAAAGTGCATTGTCCTTCCCTTGTGGTCTCAGTATAGGGATGGATAACCCTCCGCGCGTGCTCGCCTCCTGCAGTGCTCTGTGCCCTTTGTGCCAAGGGCTGACACTTTGCTGTAATGAGAAGCTTAAATATTTTTTGTGGGCTGGTGGTATACTTCTTTCTTGTGTTAAACACACATTTTGAGCAGGAATTGCCCCTCAAAGGCGTGGTGAAATAAAGCTTGTACACCTAAGCTGTAGGAACACAGAAATGGAAGTGTTAGTAAGAGCTGAGTTAATCCTTTGGGACACACAGTATATCTTTGATGGCTTTTAACATGCGCCTGTGTGAATAAGACACAAAAAGGGCAAAATCTTTGTTTAGTTCTTGTGGGGCTACCATAATATGTGTAATAAATCATACTCTTATAGCCTAGTTTTTTGTTCGTAACAGGTGTTTTTAGAGTCATGGCTTTCATTTCAAAAGCTGCTGTATGACTTAAACTCCTTTGTCTCTATCTTTCACACAAATCAGAGAGTTTCATAGATAATAAAGCAGTTGGGCAAAAATATAAAGATTGAAGAGGTAAGGTCTCACTTCTGTTCTCTTGGGAATTAACTAGGAGCAAAGAGAGGGACTCTGGCTTCTGTGCTACAAATTCCACCCCCCATCAGCATCGCCTGTTCAAGACATGACTCAGGGCCACACGTAAGTTGGGTGTGCTGAAGTCTGGGGTGTTGCTCAGCTTACAGAAACATCCTTCCTTGTGCATAATTAAGAGAATTGGGCTCACTGACTTTGCTCAGATGAATCAGGCCACGACCCTGAGCACACAGATTTCTGCCTCTTGCAGTGACTGGTACCAAATACTCCACACCAAGGCAGGTGTGAGCCTTCTGCCACACAGACACATGAACCTGCTCGCTGCAACAGGCAGATCTAAGCTGTGTGGGGAAACTAGGAAGCTGAAAACTTAGTTATTCCCTGCTTCATTCTGCTGAGCTGCAAATATTGTACAAATATTGTAGCCAGCCTTTTTTAAAATTAATTTTAAAAGCTTTTGGATAACATTCTTATTTACATCGTTCTGATTGTGTAAAGGGACAGAAGCGAGCCAAGTTTTTTAATTAACAACTGATGTAGCAAAGAATTCAGCATGAAATGCAGAAGTACTTCCTCTCTCCTGTGTTTTGGCCATGTGCAACCATAACACCCCATAACATTAATGATAGTTGCATGACCATGCACCAGAGCAAAATCTCCTGGGATGATGATTGGTTTGTAGGACTGGTGCTTGACACCTTGCTCATGTCTGTAAACTACTTGCTTAGCCACATGCCATTCGTTAAATACTGTGAGTTTATTAATTTCCTTTGTTTTACTATCACTGATAAAAAATTTAGCAGTGATGCTGTGCAAAGGTGAGCCGACAGGCACCACATTTGAGAGCCACCTTTGAAAACAAAGGCACAAAGAGAGGCTGAGGAGAAGACTGGGATAGGGACCAGGACCTTGGCAGCAGCAGGAAACACCCAAGGGAGACACAGAAACCATCCCTTGGTGCGGGGAGGATGGGGGAAAGAGAGAAATGTGACAGACTTTGGAGGAGAAATGAAATAACTGAGAAATGAGCACTGTGAGCTGAGCTGCCCTGAGGGCTGAGGGCTGAGGGCTGGGGTGGGCTTCACCACAGGGGTCAGGACACTTCTGGTGGCCCTGCCACCTGAGGGAGGGCACTGGCTGGACAACCAGCGTTGGCCACCTTGGACTTGAACAAGGTGGGCTGGTGGGCACTGGGTGAGGAAGAGCCTGTCCCACACGTGTCATGTCTGGGGGTGAATCCATGCTATTTTCCTTAAATGTCAGAGCAATTTCAATTTCATGCAACAGGAGAAACCTAACAGCTGGTGTAGTTTTTCACTTCAGCTGTTTAATGTGGTGTCTTTGACTCAGTTTACACTGGCAAAATTTAGGGTGAGGCCAGAATCAAACCATCGTAAGCAACAGCTTCAGGTCACTCCTGAGCATCCCTGCTGTGGGGAGGGCTCAGACTTGTTCAAGCTGCTGCTTCTCTGTCTGGCAAACATAGTGAAGTAAGCTTGTTACCTGCTAATGCAAAAAGGACCAAAAAAAAGGGAAAAAAACACAGGAAAAAAAAAAAGGGGGAGAGGGGATGTGAAGTAGCTCAGTACTGTTGTTTTGCTGTAGTGTTTATTGTAGTCCAGTTTCCTTGTTGAGAACGATGAGAGATCACAAAATTGATAATCCTCACTGGTATTTTCTCAGCAGTATTTCCTGCAGAATGCGAATGTCTCTTTTCTTGTAGGCAGATGGACAGAGCCTGCAGGATCACATTTACTGGAGAGAAACCAGCTTTGAAAAGTTTCAACAGCCGGCATGGTATCTGGTCCATCTCTATTGAAATGAGTTCATTATCATTCATTTTTTGCCAAATGCCAATCAGTTCTTAAATCACTCTTGAAATTAGGATGTTGGAAAAAAAAAATCTAAAAGTCTCCACAGATACATTTTCAACATTTGCAGGAATATTTTAGAACTATTTCTCCAACAGTTGATGCTATATAATTAATGTATGAAACAAAACAGAGACAACAGACCTTCCAAAAAGTGATGGGCTTTTTCATTATGTGGGTGCAGAAAGAAAGCAGCAAAAGTTCCCGAATTCCTTCACCTACTCATTTGCTAATATATCACATTTCAGATAAGATGAAAATTTATTATTTCAAGAGACTGATCCTCAGTACCCATCCATTCTTTTTTTTCAAATGGCTATGCAGTTTTTCTGCAGAAATTCTGATTTTGCACTCAGAAATTTATCATCTTCCTAGGGCTGGTCCTCTTAAACAAATGTTTGTCAACATGTCATGAAGAGACTCACATTCAAACTGTCATACTATTCTACCAGATTAAGGTATTTGCATATTTTCCTGAAAAATAAACCCATTGTCACAGTGGATTGATAGGAAATAAAGAAGGCAGAAAAATGTAGATTTTAGCATGCAAGCCCATGTCTTTCACCTATTGTATAATTGGTTTGTGTTAGCTGATTAGTGAGTATGACGGTTTGGGAACACGAAGTTTTGCTACTCTTTTCCATTTTAATGGTAGCTGAAACCCAAATAAAAAAAAGGAATGCCACCTCTTGCTGTCCATGACAACAGCACAGCAAAATCACAGGCCACCAGCTTTCTAAAGTATCCCGAAACCTTGAAAAGAAAGATGACAGATACACGATGCTGTTCTGGAATGGTACAACCTGACAATTTGCCAGGGAGAAAGGAAGGACAAGTGAACAAATTAGAAAGGAAAAAAAAAAAAAAAGCTGAAAATACTTTTATCTAAGTGCCTTAAAGAAAAAAGTTGATGTTTTAGCAAAAACAACACCCCAGTGGATACATGGATAAGTGTATTATTCCATGCAGACATTAACAAAGGGAAGACGTTGTGTCCATGTGCTTCATGTCCCCTCCTAGCTCATCTGTGAGTGCCCAGGTTCCATCTCCTGTTTGACAGCTACATGGCACTTCTGACAGACACATGGGAGGTCATGTCTAAATTCATCTTCTGAATTTGTCCATTCGGGATCAATAACATCACACATTTTCGGTGTGTATCTGTACACAAATACACAGAGGCATCAAGCCTTCACTGATGGGAGCCAAATTTCTCCAATGATGGGAGCCAAATTTCTCCAATTTGCCCAGCTTGGCCCTTGGAGCCCAACAGGACACAACCCACAGCACATCTCCAGGTTAAATAATATGAACCACATGTTAATGTAGGAAAAAGCTGTGAAAATGCTTAAAAGGATATTGATTCTATAAGGAACACAAATGTCTGACTGAAGATGCTGTGATACACAGCTGAAATTACTACCTGGGCTACTTCAGATGCTAGGAGCATTGCCAATAGCTGAAAATTTTTGTCCCTAAATAAATGAGGTTAAAACGGACTTTTCCCAAGTGAGCAGCCTCGTGCATTTTGCTTTTTATTGGCTTTCTTCTCCCATGTTCTCTGTGATCTCTTTCTTCTTCTTCTTCTTCTTCTTCTTCTTCTTCACCTCTTTTCTTCTTCTTTTGGTCTCAAGCAAAATAAAAGGAGGCAAATCATTAAAAAGGAGAAAAAAGTATAAAAATCATGAGGGTTTTTTCACAGTCACCACTACAGTTTGGAAGGAAAAAACCCCTGAACATTCTCTTTTTAAATGCTTGAGTGGAAAAAAAAACCTGTCCCTTTTCATTCAGCTCTAACATTTGCGCTGATTAACAAGAACATTTTGCAACTCTGTTTAAAAGGCGTAATGCAGGTTAACATTACATCTCCGTGGTACTGGTTTTTCCAAAATCACAATGAAAGTTGTACTCTCTCTCCCACAAATATTTTGCAACAAAAGAAAATTATTTCCCTCTCCCACAAATATTTTGCAACAAAAGAGAATTATTTCCCCCCCACACCCTGTGTTTTGTTACCTTCAGGTGTCACACAGTCCTCCTTTGTTTTAATCCAGCACTACCTGCACTCACCTCGTGGCATGCTAGCTCTGTGCCATCTCTAGTGTCATCTCACTTCCTTGTCTGTGCTAATAAGGAACATTTAGGAGCGGCTCCGACTCTGGCACTGCATTAATGAAGCACTAACATTTGTTAAGAGAGAGATTCAGCGATGCTGACAAGTGACTTTGCTGATCAGAGGAGCTCAGTTGGGCTGGAAGGAACCTGTGTTCTTGAAATGTGGGAGGTGAATTATCTCAGTATTCAAAAAAAATAAACAGAGACAAGTTTGATGAGTTTAGATTCACAGAAGAGCTTTTTAATATTTCCTGAGGTTCTAATCAAAGAAGCATCTTAACTGGTCCCAAAGGGAAATGAAAGATGAAAGGAGCTGACACTGATGCCCATTCTACCTTGCCTGGCTGCTACTGGGGTTTTTTTTGATTCTTTTTTTACTTGTTACTAAAAATATCTCAGCGGGTAAGAATTAACAGTAGGATATTAATGCAAAGTCACAAATAAAAATCCATTGCAAAACATAGCATACCTTTAAAATCTTAACAACTAGTAAATTTAAATCGAGGAAATTGACATAGATCGGATGAAAGAAGATACAGCACCTCTAGCTTATGCCAACTAAAAATAAGAATTATTAATGAAGCTAGGCTTTCTTCTGCTGTGCACATTAATTATTTATGATAATAATACTCCGCACTGCCATATTAAAGAATTTTCTTCACCCAGCTTCCCAGAAAACTCCATCTTTTGAAACCCTCAACATGTTAAAAAACACAAAAGAATGAATTCCTTTCAGTGTATTTATTATACTGGAAGATGAATATAGTCTTGGGTTATTAAACTGGAATGAAAAACACATCTTATTAGAACTTACATGGTGATTTTTATTCTCACTAGTTTCATATAAACTTAATGATGCAGACTGCATTTTTATGCTCATCTATTTTAAAATGGTGCCTGGAGCAAAAGAAGCTTCCATTAATGCCAGTTTGGTATTTCAAATACAATTTGATGTAATTTACTTCAAATATATGTGAACAGAGAAGGATAATGTTGAGAGTATTTGCTGGATTCAGATCTGGGTTAGCTCATGGCAGTGATTTGTTAAAACATAAGTTTTATGAAACAGAAGAAAAAAAGAAAAGGAAAATGAAACTATTTTTCAAAATATAGGGTAAAATTAATATCTTTATAAAGATGTTGGGGGGGAAAATTTATTTTGAATTGTCAGAGTTTAAATAATTAGTTCTGAAAATAACATTATTATTATTTAGAAATCAACAACAAATGAAACTCATTTAATGAGAGTATTAAACCACTTTTTTTTTTGGAGCTGTTGTATTTGTTGTGATCAATCGAAAATAGACTATGATTTATTTTTTTACATATATCCATTCATTTATTTCCAATCCAAGTTTCATGTAACTGTATCTTTTGTAGCACCACACGAATATTTCCATCCCTTTTGGCCGTATTCCTGCAGCACTTACATTTCTGTTATTTCATGTTATTTGTCTCCTACTGCTATTGGAGTTTGTTTTTCTTACGGCAGAGATGCTTGTACTTGAAAGCACACAGAAGCATCCCCAGAACGTAGGGTATGGCAGGGGCAGGGGTCTCAGGCAAGGAGAAGAGTTTTTACGACCAAGGAATGCATAGAAAAAAAATACAATTCACGATAAAAAATGTGTGGTTGGAAATGGTAGGGGTCTGTATGTGTGAATGTAATATCTTATCATAAATTCACACTGTGTTACCTGTATCTCCACAGAGTGTACACTTGCAGTGTATGTTGCTCTGTCAAGGGAGAGCATTCTGAAGCAGAAAACGTTGCAGCAGGTACGAGGTGCTGGTTCTGCTTTCCTCCTGCAGCTGGGATCCCCTGGCAGAGGTTGGCATTCCCTGCTACACTGGGACACCCACCATTTCCACAAGCAAGGAGAAAACACAGTTATTGCCTCCCTGCTTTTATTGCATTCTGCCTGTGTTTTTTTCTTTCTTGTTTTTCTCTTCCAGGGCTTTGCAGGGAGGGAGGGTGAACCTGAGATCAAGTAAGTGGCTTAAGGGTAAGATTATAAAAGCATTGGTGAGATGTAGGCATATGACCCCTGTGAGGAGACTTTATGCCTAGTTCCTCTAGGGCATTTTTTAAAGCTTACTCCTCCTTATGAATTTCCTGAGCCTCTTTCACACTCTGTCCTTCTGAAGATAAATGCTACCCCTGCCAGAGCCCATGGTATTGTAGCCTGTCAGCAGGTGGTCACAGCTCTACCCTCTTCTCATGGCTGTGCTGTAGAAAGCCCCTGAAAATTTAGGCAGAACCAGTTGCCCTGAGTGGGGCTTCTGGGAATGCTGGTGAACAGCACCAATGATGGACTGCCATCCTCTGCAGGACAGTGCCTCTGAACGAGGGGCTCCACAGGGCAGGGTGGCTGGAGAAGACAACCCATCACCTCTCCTCTGCTTGGGAGGCTGAAGAGAGCCTGCCCCAGATCAAGGGCCCTCATCCCAGGTGGATTAGAGCCCTTTCTGGTTTATTTCCATGAAGCAAATAATCGAGGACTTTTGTAAGGGAATCCAATGGAAAAATATTCCTAGTTGGTTTTTGGGCAAGGATTGGACAAAGAACTCTTTCTGGGGGAAGTGTGTCACAACATAATTTCATAAAGCAACAACAGCTTTATGAATGTGTTCATAAGTTTCAGCATACACATAGAAATTGTTATAAGCAAAATGAATGCCTAAGAAAATTAATGAGCGTATTTTGTGTTTAGTAATGGACTCTGTTTCCTCTGCCTGTAACAATGAAAAGAACACTGAATGTGACCTCATGAGTTATACCATTACAAAGATTTTAAAATCATCAGCATTTCAAAACTACATGTTGGAATTTTTTTTTCTTAAATCCAGACGTTAATACTTTCAAACTAGCCAATCCCATCACCTGAAATGCAAATCTTCATTTGTGCAGTTCTTTACTTAGACAGTGGCAGAGGCATGGCCTGTGCTAGAGAGACATTTGGTGTGCACTAGAGAGAGGCATTAAGATAAATCATTCTATTAAAACATAAAAAGGAAAAATACCACCTGCTTGTTTAGTCTGAGATTTCATTCTTGTAGAAACTGTACCCATTCCAACCTGAGGTGCCCCTCATGAGTCAGCGACAGCACAATCAGGCAAGGAGCAGGGACAAATCCTGTGGTCCTGTCCTCTGTTCACTTGTGCTCCTGACAGTGAGGGCAGTTCCTTGATCAACAAATAACCACTGAAGTGTGACAGATTTTCTGAATTCAGTGATTACAGAGTCTTGGAAATCAAAAGGAGATCACAGCTTGGGTGAAAATGCTGGTGGAGCTCAGCTGTATTAAAAGCGATTATGTGTTAGCACCTCACAGCTCTTGCTCAAAAACCAGGTAGTCAGCTTGAGGGATATTTTGACCTTTTCCACTTTCCATCTCTCTGTTTCATAAAAAAAACCCAAGATGACCTCTGCAGCACACACTTCTCACGCTGGTATTAAACTGACACAGATATTGAAAGCAGGAGACCTTTCCTTTCATCTTTTCTGAAATGGTCAGGTTTGAGATTGTTACTGGAGAAAACCTTCCCTAGAGTGAACCTGAACTCATCATCACTACTGTATCTGATATTTAGAAAACATCTATTCACGTAGGGCAGACTAATAGGTACTTTGAGCTACCTTTCAGCGATCAATGAGTTTCACTTCAGACATTTGGGTCCTGAAAAAGGTACAGCACCTACCTGCAAGATGGTTTTTGTTGGTTTGGTTTTATTTTTGACAAAAGGGAAAGAAAAGAAAACCAAATAAAACACTGCATTCATGAAAACAGTCCAGCACTGTTTCACAATAAATCAGCGATTGCTGATTAGATCTTAAATGTAATGGATCAATGTCTCAGCTGACACAAATGGACGTCTCTGTGCTGTCTCCCACAAGCTAAGGTTCTGGTGCAATGTCTTTGCCAACATCATAAACACTCACTGGATGTTTCCAGTACACTCAGCAGCTAGCACCTGCTGGGCCACAGAGCAAAACAAACCCACTGGCGCTCACTTCATTTCCGGAAAGATCAAGGCAGTATGAAAGGAAACAAAAAAGCCATGTAGCCTGTACATAAATAAATAATATTAAGCCTTAGTTGCCTGTAATTAAAGAAAGGAATGCTCTACAAAACATTCATACACAAATGACTTTATCATTCTGTATGCTGTTCTAGCTTATTCTGATCCTATGGATTATCTCATCTTTCCAAAAAATAGCTCCATTGCCCACCAGGCTGGTGGCAGCAGGTGCACGAGCAGTTGCTCAGGCCCATGTTGATGCTTCTGTCCCCTGGAAGGTGCCAACCACATCCCAGGCTGGCGTGGAGATAAAAGGCATAAGAGACTCTATGCACCAGGGTTTTCTGGGCTTGAAATGTGCAGGAGACTCATATCCATACATGAAGATTAATGCTGCACTCTGGACTCATCTTCACTTTTTCCACCTCCTGTTCCCTAGCTGTGATGTTGGCAAATGAACTGGAGAGCAGAGGGCAGTTGCCCTTGAGCCTTAACAAATCTAAAATATAGAAAAAGTTGAAGCTTGTGGTGCTTCCTTCTGCCTGTACGGTTAGGCCCCCTACAACGAAGGGACAGGGGTGACATTTGAGTACTGGAATACGAGTAGAAGTCTCTTCTTCCTTCCTGGAAGATAAACAAAGTGAGAAGTAAGTGAAGTCAGAAGTAGCAACATTTCACTGCCAATTTATGGCACTTGAATATTCAGTTAAAGAAAAATCTAATCCGTGATTTACTCATTTAAGTGCAATTTCAGTTCGCCTACAATGTCATGACCTTCTCAATGATAGTTATATATGGCATGTGGCATGGATAGAATGAACCTCTTGTATATGTAGAAATGGGTTAAAAAATGAATGTTCTGTCCACCCTACTTTACTACTGCTGTGGTTTAGTAAAAGACTAGTTGCTGTCAGATCCAGTAATTTGAGACTCATCTTACAACGAAGTATATATGCTGATGAAAAGCTGCTTTAGCAGCAGAGAGACTGCTAATTGTTTGATTATACAGGTCTTCACATTAATGAAGCACTATTCCATGGATTTGGAGCATGGCGTGCAACCAAATTACCACCCCAGCACTCAAGCTGTGAAATCTGATTATTCATTAGCCAGTCAGTGAGTGGTACAAACATCTTTTCTTTTTTCAAACCGTCAAAGGAGACCGACTGCTTTTTTCCACCCCCCCCACTCTTCCCTTCAAGAATATGAGGGTTTGGACTTTTATCAATGATAGTAGCTTACTTAAGATTTTAAGGATAAACATGTTATATAAAGAGGGCCTCATTTTTCTCCAAACTGGGCTCTTCTTGTATAATTTATCCCTTACTTTTACTTAGTCCTGGCCTCCCCTGAGCCTGCCACTAACTGACAATTGTGATGCATTTAATGAATTGAGAGTAAACTATACCCTCCTTAATTGACAAGAGTTACTAAAAGATAAGGAATCAAAGTAGGGAAAGCTCACAGTGCATCTGCCTCTACTAGGCAGACCTGACTGAAGATGGATGGCTGTGAAAGTAATTTCCAAACTTCTTTTATCAACACTTTTTTATAAACTTGGATTTTTTTTAAAGGGGAAATTTCTCTGTCACATAAACAATGAAATGGAGAAAAAAATAATTAGATGTTATTAGCAAAAAGGTATTCCCTTCCTTCCTTCCTTCCTTCCTTCCTTCCTTCCTTCCTTCCTTCCTTCCTTCCTTCCTTCCTTCTTTCCTTGAATTTCCCTGCCTGCAAACCTAACCTAACAGACATTCCAGCTACAGCCAGTCTGTTTTGCACAGTGAATGTAGCTGGGTTCAGTTACAAAATGAGCAGTGTGGAAATCCTTCCTCACATGGTGGAGAAGTACTGACATCTCTAGCAAATGGGATTATCTGTAATGAGATTACATACAAAGAGATTAAGATGTGAACTGACACTCCTAGGAGATACAAAAGAGGCTCCTGAGACAACAGAGAAATGAGGTGTCAGAAGCAGAAGGTGGAATTGCTTCCTTGAGAAGGTTTTTCATGATAATGATAATGATCTTACCCGTATAATAGCGCCTTTCATCCAGAAAGATCCCCAAAGAGCTGTACAAATGCCGTACACTAGTTCTTTTCAGACCATCATGGAAATGCTTCCACCTCTGGTCAGAGTACAGCAGCTGTTTAACCACACACAAGCTCACCTCACATCGCAGCACTGGGCAGGAACTATTAAGATAAAGGCTGATCTCAGGGAAAATTCTGGACACCAAAATATAACTATATAAATCTCAAGTCTGAGTCATTCCACAAAAGCATATTTTGGATTTGGGTTTTCGTTTCTTTGGTGGTTTTCCCCGTTGCTTTTCACTATTCACACTGACATATTTAAATAAGAATATTGAATTAGTTTTTTAAATGTTCATTAAAAATGCATTAGTTTTCTTCCCCAAAAATTGTGCCAAAAAAATGAAAGACCAAAGCAAATAAAAAAGAAAAAAGCTGTTGAAATTTTGATTGAAGCTTTGACCCTATTTTAGGTTGCATCTGACTGTGCAGTGCATTGACTGGCCATTGCCAAGCAGATGATAGACAGATGAGACCCGTGCATTTCTGCTGGTGGACACAGTTTTAAAAACAAGACATCTCAAATTTGACTGACAAGGCTGTGATGGAAGCCACCCCAAACCAGTATAGACTGAGGAGAGACCTATTCCAAAAGTAACCTTTGAGTCTGAGGTGCTTCGTTTTTCATCTCACAGAACACTGCAGTTCACTTACTGAGCCTTTTAACATTTCTTAGTAAAGCTGGCTGGCAACAACTCCACAGGAAAAGCCTCAGAACACAGGCAGTAGATGTTGTCCAGAAGAAAAAGGTGATTAAAAAAAACCCATTCTGTTCCTGCTCATAGCTCATCAGAAGAAATAACTGTGCTTCAAGCATGGCTTGAAGACATGAGAGCAGCACAGACGTTACCCAGATATAGCTCCTCTCTCACTCTCTGAGTGCTAAATTACCATCCTTGTTCTTAGTAGATTTTATTACTCTTCTTGTCAGTCTTATAAATGGAGTTTAACAGGAAAACAAAATGTATTTAGACAATATGGTCTATATGGCTTTGCAGCTAAACAAGTCTCCCTGTCAGATTCTTTCAACTCCGGCAAAAAGGATAATGAAAGGTTTTGCTTGCTCCTCTGCTCCCATGTTTGCTCTGCCAAGCAACCACCAGCATCAACGCCCAAAGGAAAGCTTGCTTTCCGAGAGGGGGCTTAGTACTAACTCTGGATGTTATTCTCCTCCTTCCAGCCTTCAAGCCAAGAAGCTTTAAGTTAGGATTACTCCTTCACTGGTTGCCAGGTACCAGGGAAACTGCTAACTGCTCACAACAGACCGTGGCACAACATCCTCCAGTGTCTGTCTCTTCCCTGTGAAGGAGGCCTGGGCCCCAGCCCCTACCAACACCTGACAGCCCTGCCATGACTCCACAGCTCTGAGAAAACCCCTCTGTGGTCCAATGTCCCTGTCTGCAGCATGGATAATGATGCTACTTATCCTGGTAGGGGTGGCTTTTATTTCTCTGTCAGTCACAGTGCACAAAAGAAAAATACGCATCTTTGTAGCATCCCTCAGGCATCACAGATTGTTAAAACCAATACAAATTACAACTATTTCACCGGCTGCTGCCATTGGTAAGCTACCACCAACCTCCCGAGAGCACTGCATGAATTGGAGATTACTTCTCCTTTGCTCTTCCACATTTGAACTGTATCCTCTCAACCTGGATGAATACCCACAGTTTATTGATGTTAAAAATGCTGTCCTCATAAATGAAATTATTCTATCATTTTTCGCTTTTTTTTAAACTCAATTTTTTTCAGGCACTAAGATTAGTTCTCTAAAGACACTTGCCAGTATGATCATGTAATTTTAGGCTTTGAGGGCTTTTTCCTCTACCTTTATAAGATTATATTGGCAAAAACCCTATGTTTGACTCACTTGTCCTGAAATAAAGCTGCTTTGACTGATGTAGCTTGGTTTGCATGAATGGCACATCCAGACCCCTGACATTACCTGTTTTCTGCCACAGACCGTAGCTACCCAAGGAAGATTTTGCTCACCTAACCATCCTGACAAGGTCCACCCTAGGACTTGGCATGGGCTAGTAGGTCTGGCTCTAAACTCCCCCATGCTTTGGGACTTCTCCAGGAAGAATCAGGTGGGGAAACCAGCCTCTTGCTTTATTGAGTCTGGTGAGCGTCTGAGGCAGGATACATACCACAAGCATCTCAGCCAGCTCAGGTGAACCATCAGCTGTCCTGCCCTGGCTCAGCACTGCTCCCACTCTGCCCCAGTAAGCAGATATTCCTGGCAAAACCCATCATGTCCCAGAGTGGACAGGAATCCATTACTTACTGAAGAGGGTCCTGCTTATCACTCTTGCTCTGCAGCATCCAATAATTTTGATCTCTGTCTGGGCTACCGACAAGTGCTTCCAGTCCAAAGCAAGAAATGCAGCAGCTTTCATCACCCGCACAGAAGCTTTCATTTTAAAAATAATGCCTTTCAATGTCAGCTTGGCCAACAGCTGCTTCTAGAAGATTAGAGCTTTTCTCTGCCTTCTCTGGCAACCCAGATGGATTTGTTTGCCTAGTTTACATTGCACTGCATTGTTCAGCTATCTGTAAGCATGATCAGTGCTGGCTTCCAATATTTCAAAGCCTGTGGCATCATCATCATCTAATACCAATTATGGGGGAAAAAAGCCTCTTCCAAGTAGCAGCTGTTGAGTTTGGGAGGGGTGATGGGGTACTCTTTGTTCTCTCACACTTAATCAGCAAGATGAGAGGCATTGGAACTCACATGACACAGCACTTTTAGGACAAGAGACTACATCTGGTCTATTCCCAGGATTTTCCTGGGTACCTATCCCAACGGTGTCTGCAGTGGCACTTCTACATCAGGATGATCACAGCTTTCCAGGAATGTACAAGATGGCAAAACTAACTCTTCCTGACTGGCTTCATGTCAGGTTCACACCATACTACACCATGTCCTGCTCAAAGTAAATGAACGATGCACAATTGTTTGAGAAGAGAAAAATTACATTGGAGGTTTCAGCAACCTCTTCATGCTTCTGTTTACCCCTCCAAGCTCTCTTACAGTGTGATGAACTTGTGCTTAGATGTCTCCTGCCACACATTCAAGGAGAACAAACAAGCACAGACTGCCAGATCCCCCCAGAACTTCTGTTTTTCTGCCTGCAGCTCAGCAACCGAGTCAATATATTAAGAACCACCATCAGTGGTCTGGTTTTTTGGAGCTGCTGAGCGCCCACAAGTCCCAGAGATATCACGTACAGATTCTCCCTGCTCAGCTTCTCTCCCAAAAGTTTTCACAGCTTTTTTTATTATCTTGCTTCTTCCCTAGTCTGCATTAACTTTGTGGGCGTTGACATGTGTACTTCACTGTAGAAAACACAGTCCAGTCACTCTGCAGACACAGTCCATGACAGTTCAAAATGCCTGTAACAATACGGATTTTCCTTGACTTCAACTTATGTCACAACAAAGCTCTTCATGAGACATTTGGCAGAGGCGTTGCTCAGTCAAGAAAACATTTCATAACTTGGGGACAATAAACAGCCCTATTACATATGCTACTACTTCTTTTCTTTGTTTTGTTTGCAAGACATTTAACACAAGAATATCATCTTCTCTGTGATTCTTCATTTTTCTCATTATTTCCAGATATTAGGAGCAGTTCATTTCCACCTGCAAATCAACTGTTTTCATGCATATCCATGCAAGGCACAATCTATCTTGAATAGGCAAATGCAAACTGTGAGGAAAACACTCAAGTATTGGAGATACCCTAAATAAGCGCAGCCCACAAAATGAGATTATAATTTTGGATAGGAATCAGTGTTCAATCTAGGGGTAGCATTTGCACCACTAGCTGTCATAAAACTTGCTATTCCACATTCCTTATGCTGGAAAGTGCTACATCTGGCTCAAGAACACATCAAAAGCTATGTCTACACAGCATTTTGCAGGCAGATTCAAGTTTGATTTGACCACAGTCCAAGCCAGCCAGGAAACATGTGGTTACACCAGTATGGTGCCAAACCTCAGAGAATCTGCCCAGATGAGAAAAAGTGTGTATGAGAACAGTCAGAGCTCAAAGCAAGTGTCTGCCTCCCTGCAAAAATGTGTGGATATAACAGGCTCAAATTTTCAGGAAACCTCCATGGGGTTTTAGGCTTAACCTTCTCCATCTACATGGCTGGTAGCTACAGTAAAGAAATTTTCTTCTCATACATCAATAATTTTCCCTAAAGTCCTTTTCTGCAATGACAAAAGGCGCTTTCATAAAAAGCTGCGAGAGCTTGACCAACAGGCGTCTGCTTTATGGGAGCTCTCTCAGGAAGACACATAGTTGAGAGCAGTCTGGGACATATAACCTCGGTTTAAAGCAGTGGGAAGAATTAGGGCCTTTGAAACCCTTTGTCCAGGAGCTATGAGTTCTGAGCATGCTGAAGCCTTTCACATGTTTTGGAAGCAGATGCTTTTTTCAGATATTCAGGTAGTATTCCAGGTTGGTTTCTGAAAAATCATTAACAGGTGACACACAAAAAGTTGGAATGTGGTGAACCAGAACAAATTTAGAGGGTGATCTGTTCCTCATCATAGCTAAATTACTCTTAGTCTTTTAAAAGAATGTATGGTAAAACTCGGTGCCACTAGTTTAATGAAAGATTGAAAAGTTATGATTTATGCAAGTTCAGTTACCATATAATACCATGCATACTGCATCTATTTATCACCTATTTCATGTGTTTGCAAGCAGTTTGAGTTTTCCTTTTCCTCCCAGATACTGCATTTGGACAGAAGTCAAAAGTTTATTTAAAATGTGAGAGAATCACTGTAGAAGCACAGAAGCAAAATGGTGTCATGTCCTCAGTTTTGTCATGCAGTGAAGCAGCTGCCAGGCCTGGAGCAGATGGGAAACCTTAGTTTAGGCTATTTCATGGAGTCTGCTCAGGCTGGTGATGGGCCCCAACAGCTTGAGATCCACCTGATTTCTGATGAGCCTCCTCCAACACTCCCTTCATGGGATGAACTTTATCCTCCACTTCCATCCGTTTTCCAAATGCTTACCAGGCATTTTGTAGGCTGCTGGTGAAAAAACTCTGACCCTGACCCAAAACCAGTTTTTGTATGAATGCAAACCGTGGAACACCCACCAGATGGATGATGGTTGAAGGACTGTAGTGAAGACATTCTGGCTTTCCACAACAATGAAGCACAGCCTTTTTGGTCTCCGTGTAGGGAAGTCAGTAATCTGATCTCCCCACCTGTGTTTAGGAGAGGAATTTTGCCTTGTGAAATAAGCTTGGTGTGTGGGTTTGTTTATGCAGACTTGAACATAACTTGTTTCCTCGGGTGAGAGCTGTTTGCCCAGACTAAGACAGTATAAATGCATGTGATTTACAATGAATTCAGTGGGAAGTCAGCATCTGGATCTGCAGTATTTCAAATTATTGCTTAATACTGAGAATGACGTGCCTCAGCTTTTGAAGTGTTTTGCGTGAGACACCCAAAGGAAATTTTCAGACTACTGAGTTATCTTTACTGAACTACTGCAGCTACTATCTGTCCTGACATTTCACTGTAACGAGGTCATATTTAAGTTACCAGCAAGGAGGGCCTTGCAAGACCTCCTTAAGCCAAAGAGTGGGTGAGCACCAAAAATGATTCCAAATTTTGTCACTCTGAGGATGGATTTTGCAAGTAGTCCATTTCTCCTCCAGCCCAACCATCCTGAGACACTGGACAATATAACTTGCACTTCTGTCTGGCTTAAACTTGCTACCAGCCATCATAACACTTGGGGCAACATTTTATTGATCAAACCTTTTGGAAATGTGACATTCCCAAATAAAATTTCAGCATGACAGAGGTAGTAGAAAGGAACTAGTCGTGCCAAGGCAGAGCAGTTTCATTTCTTACTTATGGAGTCACCATTAATGTGCTACTGCCACCTCTCACAATTTTAAGGGCCCTAAAAAAACAATGGCAATATGTGGACTGTCCAGAGTTCTCTGGGTGACACTAAACAGTCCATGTCTTTATTACACTGGTGGGAGACTTCTCCTAAGGCAGATGTACAGTAATTGCTACCAGTCCCAGCAAAATCTCAGCAAGCATCGAAGATGAAAACAGGCACAGGAGACCTTCGGAGACATAGATGGTACAGAAGAGGAATTGGACCATGCTTTACAGTCATCTTCTAGCATTTGTCTCCAAGACGGGGAGTAAGCACGCCAGCAGCTCAAGGCTGCTGTCTCAGGCCCAGGTGAGGGGCACAAAGGGAGATGCAGTGTTTCCTGGCCTCAGGACCAGCAATAAAGTACTGAACCTGGATCTCCTGAACTAAAAGCGCCTTAAAAGTGGTGGAGATTCCCTGTTCTTTCAGGGTTGAGGACTCCTCTGGACAATAAAAAACCCTCTCATGCAGTGAAAGATCTCTTGAGGTAGTAGAAGAACTATTGAGGTCTAGGAAGAGGAAAGGGGCTTTTTACTTCTGCCTATGAGAAAAAAAAATGGAAAGTCCACTTGAAAGACTCCTTTACTTGTCTCTGGCAAGTAAGGAGTGAGATCCTCTTGAACAGCTCTAAGCAGAAGACAGCTCTAGTCATACGATAACATATTATAGGTCCATCTGCTTCCCAGAAAGTTATGTTCAGTAGGTATTTACGGATCTAATCTCTCTCTTTAGTTCTTTTTCACCAGGATAAATGTTATGAACTTTAAGAGGTATGAAGTTGGGAGAGCAGGGGCAAAAGAAATATAGATGATTTTCAAGGTAAAAAAGTGCACTCCATCCTCAATTCACTCAGCTTAAGTACTTTATGAATATGTGAACAGCTGGTGATTTTGCATATTGCATCATCTGCACCATGGTAGGGAGGTAGAGAGATATGGATAATAACAAGAAGCTTTGAGACTTAACTGAAAATTGGCCAGGATTTTGGGGATATAAATCAGCTATCTTAGTATAAGGGTAGATTTTATACCAAAGTTTCACTCTTTGTATTTGACTTTTTGTCACAGTGCTGGTTATTATAATTTCTTCCTAAAGAAAAAGGCAAGTCATCTCTCCAATACAAACAAGAACAATGCCTCTTACTGGAGTTCCATGAATCCACTTCAATGTCACTTGAAAGACTCCTGAGGAGTCGAGCTGCTGGGTTTCTGTGAGACAGCGCAGGAGTCTCTCTCTGTCCAGCTCATGCAGCTAAGTTAAGCTCTTATTAAACTCAGTTGTTATTTTTCTAACAGATTCTTAATTACTGTTTTTTGAAGCAACAATCATCCCACGCTTCGCATTCTCTTTGTTTCTCCACCTCTTCGTGCGGTGCAAGCATGTGGGCAAAGCGTGGGAGGCTCCAAGAGCCCAAGCAATTGAAAATTGATGCGGCGCTTTAAAATAAAGGAATGATCCTTATTATAAGAGGGGAAAAACAAAGTAGCACACTGACATAAACAAAGACGCACAGACAATGCAAGGAAAATAATATTAGCAGATGTTGAGCCAGCCGTTAATGATCTGTTTTATATTTAAATCTATCGCTTGAATGCTGTAGCCAGAACACCAAGGAGTGACAAAGAAACCTGGCAGCAGCCATGCACTTCACTTTTATTGCTCTGACTCCAGTCATTGATTTTGACTTTTTAAGTTATCAATATAAATTTTTTCACATGCAAGCTGAGTGCTGATGGAAAAGCAGGGCTAATGGCACTGGGAGAGGGAAGGGCTCTCCTTGCAGATCAGGCACAGCAAACCCCAGAGAATTGCAGATCCTCTGAGGAACAGTGCTCAGAGCTTGTAGGACCTGGACCAGCCCCTTTGTGAAAGAGCCATGCAGGAGGTCAAAGACATCTGCAACAAACAGCTCCCTGGCCCTATTTTGGCATGGCAGGCAGGCTGGCAGAGAGCACATCCCTGCTTTTGAGACCTGTACAACTCATGCTGTGTGACAGACACTAGAGCTGCCTTTTACACTACTTCCTCCCAATAAACCATACCTCAGTTTTCAGCAACAGATTACACCAGACATGTTTATTGCAAAGAAACGTGATGGATAAAAACTGGAGGCAGAAAAGCTCCCTCATGTATTGTTCATTCAGGGTCAAACATTCAATTGCAAACCTGTGAGCAGCCACACAAGAACTAAATGTCGTACTATATCTCAAGATCAAACTTCAGCTAATTTAGACAACACCAGAGAGGGCTGGGTCTCGTTTCACCCTACCCTAACACAGATCCTCTCCCCAGCACCACCTCCTGCACCCCTGTGAGGAAGAAACCAAGTGCTTGGGTCTGCACAGGGTTACAGTGCCCTTTGCTCAAGTTCTCCCCCAAGACATGGGGACCTGAGAACCTGCCACATCCTGCAATATTGCACCAGCTGTTTGGACTAGGCACATCCAATGGAGGCAGTCATCTTGGCTACTCTTCCAGGGCTGGACTTCTTGGTTTATGCCAGAGTTTCTTGCTTTCAGTTTCCTCTTGTCTTGCGTGAGATGACTTCCCTGTCCTCACTCACCTGCTCCTGGAGCAGCTCCTAGCTATTGGCTGTATCCCCCTCTCCTTTATATTGACAATTTCATTTGCATTCTCTAACAAATACACCACTTCTACCTTTCAGGGTGGTATTTCCTGCTTATGCTATATTCAGGACTTTGGTAAAACTTTGTAAATCAGTGCTCCTGAGGAACAGATACTATCCAGACAATCTGTTAGTAACATAGCTGTCTGCTTGCTGTCAGCCTGAGATAGACATGGAACTGAAAAAAAATAACTTAAATGGAAAGGACATGGCTCCAACATTTCCCTCTGCACTTCTCAGTACCCAAAGGAAGAGTTCTGGGCTGCTCAAAACTTTTGACCTAGCTGCAGACTACCAGGATCAGACTGCTGCTGTTAGCTACCTTCTGTGCCTTCAGTGGCAGAGATGCCCTCACTAGACCATTTTTAGGATCAACTAGATACCGATTCTCCATGCAATTATTGGATCTGTCAGGTGGTTTGACTCTGACAGTCATAAAAATGTCATTACAATCTATTATGTATACCAATATTTCACTCCAATATACCACCTCACTTACAGTAGCGATACAGTTGCTTTTAGGTTATTCGAAAAGGAAAATTTGATCCATTTCACTCTTGCCCTACCTGATTTTGGATCAGTGCATGTTTTTCAGTTAAGACAAGACTATTTCATCCAAGACATGGTCTGGATGTAGCAAGATTTGGTGCAAGTTCCCCATGTCCTGCTCCACTGTCTGTCCAGCTGAACCACCTTGGGCTTCCATGGCATGACTGTCCTGAACCAAACAAATTGGATCAAGCATGAAGTCAAGTACTTTATAGTTGCTCACCATGACACTACAGGTACTTTTAGCCATCTCACTTGAAATCTTGCCACTGAAAGGTACCAAGTTTGTCTTTAAAATCATAAAAATTAGCCATTACATAGTTTCCGTACTCATTTTACTATGTATTGATGCCAGTAACAACCCTGATGTTATTGATCCAGAATCTTCTTCAAGTTAAAAGTAATTTCAATCATCTGGACAGAGTAAGGATTCTCTTTCAATACTGACCTTCTCCTATTTTACTGAAGGTCCTCCACTTTTCAGAGATAAGAAAGGCTTGGCCAGCTTTAAAAACTCTTCTAGTTTGAATTATATAGAACTACTAATTTTAAAATATTTATTAATTTTTGATGTTTTTTAACATCCAGCAACACCACTTCTGACCTTACATGTGTGCTCCAGCAACCCGGAAAAATCAGACCCGCAGCTCTTTGGTTTACCCTTTCCATCTAACCTACTAGATGCCTGTGTTTGCAATTATCTCCCAGTGAACAGCCATGTAAAGTCAAAGGAAACAGAAAACAGATCTGTGCTTTGAACCTTGCAGTCACCACACTTGAACAACATATTGCATTGCAATCCACTGTTGCAGATGCTAGTACTTGGTGGTGAACAATTGGGACATTACTGCATCCATTATATATTAATAACAGAAGTGTGTGTATCCTATTATTCTTCCCTTTCTTTCGTCTCCTACCCTTTTTATGATAATTAACAAGGCAATAAACATGTAAAACTTAAAACCCACAGAAGTGGAAAACTGATAAAGGCCTCTGAAATGATACCAAGGAAAAAAAAAAAGAATCAGTGAACCAGAAGAACATATAAAGTTATTGCCATTGAGATTTGCAGAGAGCAGAAAAATTGAAAGAATAATAAATAACAAGGTCAATTAAGTTTTCCAGCGAGAACTGAATCCAAGGTGAGCTGAGCTAACTTAAACAACCTGCCATAGATTCAAGGAATGGTTTGGGTTGGAAGGGACCTTAAAGATCATCCAGTTTCAACCCCTTTGCCATGGGCAGGGATGCCATCCACTAGACCAGGTTGTTCAGAGCTTCATCCAGCCTAGCTTTGAATGCTTCCAGGGATGGGGCTTCCACAACTTTGGACAACCTGTTCCAGGGCCTCACAACCATCACAGTAAAGAATTTCTCCCTAATATCTAATCTAAACCCACCCTCTGTCAGTTTGAATCGATTCCCTCTTGTCCTGTCACTACATGCCCTTGTGAAAAGCCACTCTCCAGCTCTCCTGCAGACCTTTCAGGTACTGGAAGGTGCTGTAAGATCTTCTGGGAGCTTCTCTTCTCCAGGCAGAATAGCCCCAGCTCTCTCAGCCTGCCTTCACGGGAGGTCCTCCAGACCTCTTCTGATCATCTTTGTGGCCCTTCTCTGGACTAGCTCCAGCAGGTCCATGTTCCTCTTATGAGGGGAGCCCACAGTGGGGTGTCAAGAGAGTGGAGTAGCGAGAGGGAATCCTCTCCCTCATCTTCCTGGCCACACAGGATGAAATTGGCTTTCTGGGCTGCAAGTGCATATTGCTGGGTCATGTCCAGCTTTTCATCCACAAACATCCCCAAATCCTTCTCCACAGGGCTGCTGTCAATCCATCCATCCTTCAGCCTGTATTTGTGCCTGACATTTCTCCAATCCAGGTGCAGGACCTTGAACTTGGCTTTTTTGAACTTCGTGAAATTCACACAGGCCCACCTCTCAAGCCGGTCCCTCTGGATGGCATCACGTATTTCCAACGTGTCGACTATACCACACAAGCCATGTTATCACATAAACAAAAAGAGAGATTCCTTACGCTGGAATAAGAGATGCCATTCAGGTTTAGGGAGGGAGGAAGGAGACGTATTTTTTCAGGCACTCAGACATCCAGGAGTGTTAGCAGCTGTACCCAGCAGGGAGAGGCAGCCTGTGCTCCCTCAGCAGCAAATGTTCCACCCAGCCTGGCTCACAAGGACCAGGTCCTTCCCCAGCCCACACGCCTTGAACTCTGCTCTGCAATTAGCAAAGCACAACATTAAGTGGTGGAACAGCAACATTGCCAGGAGAATGAGAGGGGAAATTCAGTATACACTGTGAAAATGGAGATAGCCAAGAGAGTAGTGATCTTTTGAGGAACTCTGCTGTGATGAGTATTAGCTTCATCTTCATGTCTCATTAGTTACTGCCCTGCCACCTCATCCCCAGGTGTACATGTACTTGCACACACAGACATGGGCACACACAAGCCTCTACATCCTGCCAGCTGAAAGCAGGAGCTTCTAGCTAAAGTACATATACTGAGGTCTTAAGTTCAGTTTAATGAACCATCATGACTAAATTTGGCAAGATTTCCTGTCTTGCTTCTTTTCTGTACCTCAGACTCTTTTGATCCATTTGTGAGAAATTTAGTTTTGGCAAGTGGAAGTCCTTTTTCACTGCCAGTGGTTAATCTGCTCTGTGACACATTCATTCAACCAGAGAAAATCCAATATTGACATTTTTACCTTAGGGGGAAAAGAGGTTAAATGCTGGATGTAAAATAAACTGCTGGACTGTGCCAAGCCACTGTGTAATATCTATATCATGTATAGGCAAGTTTCTTGCCCTTAGAACTCAGATGTAGCTCGGTCACATCTGGATTGCACTATTATTCCACAAAATCATTCAAATGGATGCTGCTGGACAACATGTGGAAGTGTCTCAAATAGCTCAACTCAGTTGCTCCAGACTTTTGGTAGTCCACTGAGAACAGATGGTTCACATACTGCTAAACCTCTTTCTTGTTTCCACCTGCTAAATAGGATTAAAAGGCAGCTTATAGTACACTAAATACTCTCACAACATTAATTTTGTCTATAAGAAATTACTCTCTTGGCCGCAAGGATGTTTTGCAGTTCCTGGTAAGATGGAGATGGTCTGTGTGGCCAGATGGTCACACGTGGGAAGGACTGACCCCAGGAGCCCCAGTAAAACATGTTGTCAGTGTTAATCAGTTTTGCCACTGCTGTGTCTAAGAGTCAGCCAGACCAAAAAATCCTATTGTGCAAGGCAGTGTGCAAACAGAGTGTGGTGAGACCCTGGCTCCAAAGAGTTCATAGCCCAAAGGAGTCCTCATCGCCCACTGCCCACCTATTTTTCATTTGATTTCTCGAGCTGGGTTTAAAAGTTCTGAAATCTGCAACCTTTGCGCACCTTGTGCAATGCCTTTATCTGGGAACAGTCTCACTGATTTCAGGAGATCTGTTTCTTAGATGCATGTGCTTTTGGTTTAGGCACATATATATGTGCTACTGGATATGTATGTATATTCTGTATTTCAAATTATAACAGGTATAAATGTTGGTCTAGAGAATATTTCACAGAGGAAGATCAAAGCATACGGTACTAAATTCTCCCTCTCCAAAACTAACTGTGCTTGATCTTGGATGTAGTGCTACTGAAAATAAGCAGGACTTCTCAAAGGTTGTGTTTTTCAACAAAGGTAGCAAGATAGTATTGCAATAATGATCAGAATTGGCTGAGTTTCAAATCATGATTAAGTCTCGCAAAGTATTTCTCTTAAGTTTAAAACTTCTGAATGACCAACTGACTTTTTTTACACTTTGCCATTAAAAAGAATATGGTGGAAAGGTTGAAAGTAACCTTCCATTCAGATTTACCCAAGTTTAGACAGAAATCTGAGAACCACCCAGAGCTGGAAACAAACCACTGCTGTTGATTATTCTGACTGCTGACAAATAGAAACTCAGAGCTTTCATAAACAACTAACTTTTAAAATGCATTAACTTCTTCTTTTCCTTTTATCTAGAACTTCACCCATTAATAACAAGCCAAACCAAAGTGATGATGGTATCACACAGACTGCAAACATGCATTGCTTGCCTAAAGAATTCTTTACATGTCCTGGGGCCAGTGCTGAACTCTGAACTTTGCATAAGACAAATTTAACAGAGCCAGAAATGGCATCCTGACAACTATGTTTTCCTGATATAATCATTTTGGTTAGAGAAATAACAGAGAAAAGCAAGGTGAACATCAGAGACTGCTGAACTCAGATGTGCAACTAATGATTGGAAAAAAACCTTTCACAGCTGTAAATTCAAATTCCACAACAAGGAAGGTACCAACCACACAGAACTGTAGTAATGCAATATTCAACGGGGCTTGGTCCAACCAAAGGTATAGGCATATCTTTAATGAAGAACATGGTGGCCAACAAAGCTGAGAGAAATCACTCAAGAAGTAACACCCAGAATCAATGAGAGGAAGACCGCTGAGCATTATTTACCTAGATAACAAAAAAGTTTTGAGGCAGCATCGTACAAAAGGCTGATTTATGAGAGGATAACTACAATTTACTCAAAAGCATAATGTTTTCATTCTCAATTGAAAAGCATTTTACTTGATTACAAAAAAAGGAAAATAAAAAAAATCAAGGCACTCTCCTGCAAAACCTTTACAGTAGAAAGGTGATTCAAGGGATTGCCCTGTTGACCAGGTTATTTTAGCTCAGGTGAAGACATCTGTAGCAACAGAAATGGGAAGGAAGATGATTTGATCTGCAACACATACGATGGTGTTAAGAATAAAAATTTAAGAAAGAGTTCTTATATGAAAACAGGTGAAATAAAGTGCGTACAGGCAGAAATAGAGAGGCGCAGTGGATGAGTCTGGTACTGAGGACAAAACCACAAGTACAGGACAAAGCAGTAAAAGCATCAAGCTGGTGAAACATGGATGAGACTGGTAGGATACTAATATCCTGTCATGGCACTGAAAAACGATGAAAAGATGTGTGCTCTGCTAGACATGGGATGTGAATCAGCAGGAGTGTCGTTTAGCAAGGATCACAGACCCAAAGTCTCCTCTTTGTGGATGTTAAGTAATCACATACACGTTTCTGAGGGACTACACAAGCAGCAGAACAGACAGCACATCCCCATAGCTGCCCCTTTATTAAATATAAAATTATTTCAGGCAGTCCAAATCAGTTTCACCACACTGAAGATTCACTCACTCTGTCCTTACTTACAGGTTAGGCTACAGCTGCAGGCAGAATCCCCCTAAATCACCCCGGCACAAGCCAGCGGTGGATCAGAGCTGTCTCCTCATCACTTTATAGTCTCCTTGTCACTTCATTGTCTCTGAAATAGACTATTTTTGTTTCCTTTCATCTTGTTTCCTCTGGTTTATATTCACAATCACATACAGCTTCGTCAGTGAGGAATGTAAATACCTATACATCTGTGTATATATAGTTTCGCTTCTACTAGAGATCAAGGATTTGGTTTCATCAGAAAGTTGTCCCAGTGACATAGAGGGCCAAAAAGCAAGGAAATTATATCTAATCCATCCTGTATTACCTGTTCCCTTTAATCTGGAGTCTATTCCATAGACAGAGAAGGTGCATTAACAGCATTATCAGGGTGAGTCTGTGCTCTTAGGTACTCAGTAGCTACTAAAATTTCAGTCTTTAGAAGGAAAAGGTTAATGTCTATTATTTTCCTAGAGCTCCTGTTAAATGAGATGCAGACATGGTTTCCATCTACCTTTAAACTTCCTCTTCATGTGCAGGGAGCATTTATTATCAGCATCAACTTCGTAATCTTGGGATGGAGGCTCATCTGGCTCTGGTGTCTTCTTCATCTTCATTAACTCTAATTTCATTATCACCTGTCCTGGAATGACCCTGGGATCACTCACTACTTCTTTCTTTCTCCTCTGGGAAATGAATTTCTGTTTTTGTCCTCAGCTACTGAACTGCTTTTGTGAGCCCTGCAGCAAATAATTAATATTAGCAGTATCCCCTTCATCTCTCACCAATCTGGGTGCCCCACCCCATCTTAAAAGCACTGCTGGCTCCTTGACTCATCTTCCTGTTTCTGATATACATGTTTTTAAAAGCCTCTAGAATATTCCGCTTGGCTCAGTAGTCTTATTTCATCCCTTGTGTGAGCTTTTCTCACTTTTTTTTTAAATCCATTTATTAACCTCCCTATTCCTCACCTTCCCTTCTTGTATTTGATGTTCAGCAGCTCTCAGAAGTCTTTTGCATGACATAAGAACCAATTTTTCCAGTTAATTATTCAACCCCTTCTCCTGCCTCTCCCCTCCCCCTCAAATGAAAGTGTTATGAAGGTGGGCTTGGGATGACAGAGCATTGCTGGATTTAAGAAACAGCCTGAATTAAAAGTCGTTCCACAAAAGAGAGATCTTGACCAAAAATCTTAGAGGGCCCCCTGACCAGAGGGAAAAGTTCTGTAAAAAGCAGACGCCCCAGCTCCTCTCCCTGGCAGCAGCAGAGGACATTGTCATCTGATAAGGTAGCAGGGCAATAACATTTTATTTCTGTCCCGCACCTAATGAATGGGGTTGTTTGGCACGAAACAGAAATATGTAGTGGGGGAAGAATGACAGAAATATATAGTGGGGGAGGAATGACAATGACCAGGAGAAGAGAGAAAAGGAAAGAAACTTTTTCTTCAGCTCTGTGTCTTTGACGCACGTCTGAGGTAATAAACGGGGAGTTTTATGAGCTAGTTGCATTTTAATCAATTTTTGCTCTTAACTGCATTGGAGAGGCTGCTAACTTAGATTCATGTGTGGCTTTACACTGCTCCTTCACTGTTAGCAGCCTTATGAGAACAAAGTCTCCACCGTGGACTACTGCTCCTCAGGAGAACACAGGCAAGAAAAGCTCCCCTGAACAAAAACAAAGAGGAAGAGCAGGATCCTTTGCATAAACAAGGGGAAAATGGAGTGATTGTGCTGCACAACATGAGGCAAGAGTGGAAGTTCGGTGGCTGGCAGCAACCCGCAGCCACAGATCTTTGGAGAAATAAATCCTGGCACCACGAATTTGTGAGAGTCCAATAAAAACGTAGAAGCAAAGGCAGAAAACTCTTTCCTCCTGGTTGAGTACATGTGTCCACACGACCAGCATATGTTAAGCCTTTAAATGAACATTTGGCCATGAAACAGTAGCTATGGCAATACGCAGGCACGGATTTATGTACTGTACGTACATATCTCGTAGAAAAGCTCTCTGTTTCTGAACTGGACTGGCAGCTGCTTGAAATTTTCCCCTTCCCTTTTCCCTAAGGTCTCAGGTGTGGGATTCATGAGCCAGTGTCTCAGCTAGAACAGGTGTCTATCGCTGTGTAAATAGCAATTAGGCCCAAATTTCAGACTTTTTTCAAATCCCTATCTGAGGAAAAGCCCAGGAATAAATAGTTGCTGTAACGGCCAGGGGTATTGTGTAGCATTATAGCCTCCAGCTGGGCTATTACATACTATAGACGGGTGAAGAATACAAGCACCTGACAGATGTGTTCTGTTAGCTTCATTAGAAAAGAAACAAAGAAACTCCTCAATTAATAGCAGTGGAGCCAAAGGGAAGGGGGGTGCGGGAGGGAGGAATCATAGCCTGTTATTTAAACAGAGTCAGGGAGCCTTTCACTGACGGCTTAATATGATTCATTAATAAAAACAGCTTTTTGAATGCCCGGTTTAAGTCAAAAGAAATCACTAGCGTGGGTTTTTTTGTTGATAGTGGGTATTTTTTCCCTGCAAAAGAAGGGCAAAATGACAAACCGGAGTTTCTGAATTCATTTTGTGTGAGATTGCTCCTTCTCAAAGCTGCCATTCCCTGGGGTATTTATCCCTCAGGATGGTGGCACAGTCATCAGGAGCTGACGGGGTCGTAGTGAGACTTTGGATGAGAGAGATTTGCAGGGGTAATATGGAAAAATTCCATGTAATATGGAAACATTCTGTGTCTCGACTAGGAAGGTTTAAGGATTTTAAGGTGTCAAAATGGAGCTCCTCAGTACGATGGAAGTCAGATGCATCTGGAAAGCCACACCTTTCTATCACGACACATTACTCCTGTTTTGAGGGCCTGAATGAACAGCAAAGCCATGTAGAGTGTAGTTCTCTGCCCCACTTCTTTAAAAGTGATAGACTCCAATTATATTATAATTTTAATTATAATAAACTTATATACAAACTTTATTGTACTGCATCTGCTTCCTATGCCCAGACACAGGACAGGGTAGAGAATCTTGCAGCTAGCTACAGAAACCACTTTTCTCCTTCTAGATGTAAGGTGAAGCCATCACCACCTTTTTATACCTAGCACAAAACTCAAAGGTAATGTAATTCTTACACTGCAGCGCTTACTGCTCTCACTGATGGTGGCTACAAGAACTGTCTTCCTGAAACACACTGGAAAGAGAGGGAGGCATTTCAAACACTTGCAGTTTTGGGGGGCTCCCAACATAAAGCCAACTGTGCAGGAGGGTTTTAAAAATGAAAAAATTGCTGCAGCGCCTCCATGGGTGGTGTAGAATTAAACGGGAAGGAAAGGATAAATTGGCATCTGAGAGCACAGAAGGAGCCCTGCGACAGAGACGGCCATCGTTTGGATCTTGACCTGCCAAATGAACATAGGCCAAGAGAAGAGCTTGCAGGATTTACCAGGCTCCACCTGGGCAAGGCGGTAGTGGTGGCGTGGCTCTCATGCAGCAATGTGGATCCATGTGGTCCAAGTATGGTGATGACCAAGCTGATGTGCTGAGCTGGAGGGTTGGTTTGATGAAATTTTTCACAGAAAGATTGAGGAGACCAAGAATACCTACTGACTCCTCTCACGTATTTCCCTGCAAGTGGTTTCCCATAGTGTATTAAATGATGTTTTGTCAAAGCCTGCCTCTAAATGTACCAAACGATGGGTCTTTCATCACTTCCCAAGGGACAGTCATCCAAGGCCAAATTGATCTAGCTGTCAAGAAGGATTCTTTTATATATTCAGCCTAATTTTTCCTATTCTTAATTTCATCCCATTACTCTCAGTTAAACCCACTCCTATTGTCCTAAATAATTCACCTCCCTCAGGAATTTACCCCCTCCATGTGTTTGTAGGCTATTCTTTTGTCCCACTGTAGTCTTCACTTAGCGAGGCTATCTATATTTAATTCTTTTAATCTCTCTGCATAAATTAGTCCCTCCAGCCAATGAGGGGAAGGGCATATTTGAGACGTTGTTCAGTGATGAGCTAGGGTACTCTGCTACAGTCAGGATATCTAGAGCATGGAAAATGCCTAGGGGAAGCCTAAACATTCATGTTACTTTTTTTTCTTTCTTTTCCCCAGGTGTTTAAAAGGCTGTAGAGAAAGTGACATTTCTGAAGGAGAAAAACATTACTGAAGATCTCTGTTTAATTCTTCCTTTTCTGTGCCACTGTTGTAAATGTCTGCTTTGTCCTCTGTTAATAACCTCCATCACCAGCTGGCCAGGTCTTGCTTACAAGCTTCGCCTTCTTTTACACCCTAGCCTAGATTTTTTATATCTGCATGAAAAGTAGGAAATCAGACAGTTAGTGTAAAAATAGGCTAAACTCTATATGGTAATAAAAAAGTGCACTGCTGCTTTGGCATGCTGGAGGTTTTGCCATCAGGCTTGAAGAAGCTGTTTACTTGTGATAGTTGGTATACTTGTGAAAAAGTTATTGCTTTTCTAATGTACATAAATTCCCGATAAAAGAGATAGCAGCACTATCTTCTTACTCTACAGACAGAATCAGACAAGAGCAGTACTCTTGCCCTTCCCACCCAAAATTAATGGCTTGGAGGATTCAGACTTATGAGTTAGATGTGAATTAATGACTGGTTTATTTAAATTGTTAGTTTCCTTCCTAAGGGTAGTTTGTATGATAGCAAAGTCTCCCTTTAGGAAAAACCTGTATAATTCTGTATGACTTACATTTATTTCCTGCAAATCACTCTGTTTCAGTCAAGCTCTACATCTGAAGAACCTGAAGTGACTTATGCCAGGAGATGAGGATAGCGTAGTCTTTGAACCATGGTTTGTTTTTTTTAAAAAAAGAGTAGTTGTTGTTATTACTTGTACTTTATGTCACTTTTCCTGTGTAACTTAAACACTCTTTTACCAGCAAGTCAAATTTTATGTTAAAACTTACATCATGCCACGATCTTAAGGTAACCATCAGTATTTGTTAAAGGGGCCACAAGATTATTTGACT
Organism: Eulacestoma nigropectus; assembly: GCA_013397775.1. Taxonomy (NCBI): domain Eukaryota; kingdom Metazoa; phylum Chordata; class Aves; order Passeriformes; genus Eulacestoma; species Eulacestoma nigropectus. The sequence continues at coordinate 13,631 of VZTE01005803.1, read as the reverse complement.
TTTGTGTTGAAAAGGGATTTTCAATTGCTTTAAATACATCCAAAGACTTGGAATGACTGAGCCTGTGCATTGAAATCATTTAAATATCTAAAAGAGAAATTCAGAATCCAGCACATGAACCAGTGCCCATAATTGGCTCTGATACTTCAGCAATTTATTTATTTTTCTCTACAGCTGACTTAATACCATAAAATGAATTCAGTACTTGCCAAAATGCCTATTGCAAAAAAAGTCAAACAATTCATATTTGGGTCATACAAACCTGAGAAACATTAGAGACTAATAAACGAGGTCTACTGGAGGATATGAAAATAAACAGACCCCTATGTTAATGTGAAATTATTCAGTCTTTAAGCCCCCGGCTATTATTTTTTCTTTTTGCATTGTGGCAACACATAGGACCATTTCTGGTTATAAATACTGTACAAGCATGAAACCCAAAAAAATCCTTAACTTGAGAGTTTTTACACTAAGGATAGTATTTGGATCATGAGAAAGCTAGGGATGTGTGTACACACATACAGGGAAAAAGAGCATCAGTGGCATGCACAAGGTGCCCTATGAGTGACTTCTTTCTCTCAAGGACTCCTTCTCTTCCACCACAAAGCCCATTTATCTGCTCAGTGACCAGAGCAATGGCTTAATGTGGCTGGGGGTGGCTATTTCTAGAGTCAGTAGATGTCCATGAAGAAGACTTCATCCAAAACTGTGAGAGCCTCAGATCCTTCCCTCTGGAGTCTCAAGGTTGAGATCCTGACATGGTATCTCCACACATCAAACAGCTTTGTTCCAAAAGAAGAGAAAAGTGCATATTTGCTTCTCTGGCAATGTTTATGGGTCAACTTGAGTGCAAAACGTGAATATACACAGGCTGGAAACTCTATTCTAATCTCTGGGTTTGTTATATTTTCTTCTTTCATCATCCTGCATTGCAAATTATTCTAGTTCTATTTCTCTGGTGTATTAAACTAGTGCATTGCTAAGTCTCAGCTCTCCAGTCAGGTTCTGGCATCAAAGCCTTAGGCCAATTTTATTTCATTTGTATTTGCTGTCAGAGTAATGTCTTTATTCTAAAATGTCCTTCTTATATCAACTTCTCAGGTGGCTTGACAAAAGTAGAAAGTGTGAGGAAGGAAAGAAACCCTCCCCCATGCTGCAGTCGCCTGTATTGCTTTTACGTTTTCACCCTCTCTGAGGGGGAAAATGTACAACACACATCGAGAAAATGGAGTTCAGGACGCCATTTAACAATGAAAGAGAGATTTTTCTAATCCTAGCTATGCACTTGACCTGTTCTATTTCATTTATCTTTATATTTATGTTTATATGTATGTATGTGTATATGTACATATGTATATATGTATGTAGGTATGTATTTAAAAAGCCCACACACACACTTTTAAAAAACACTCAAGCTGCTGTTGCTAATTTATTTTCAACTGTAAGTGGCACATTACTCAATTACAAACAAAATTTTAGTAAAGCAGAGTGAAAATCTATCACATCCAATTATGATGACAATGCAGTGCTATGCAGCTGAGGGTTAGGCTGGGACCAGCCGCATTTTTCTTGAGGCCATCAAGGACTGCTCTGGAGCTTTTTTTATGCGTGGGTAGAAAAGTGATTTAAGCTGAATGACAGGAAGCCCAAATCATTTTGTCATATTAAAGACTGTCAAGGACCCACCTCAGGATGGAAGTGTTCCATGTCAGATATAACGCCAGAAAAAAGCAAGGTAAGGACGGCTGTGAGCAGGATATTTTAAACGTCACAGGGCAAGAGGAAGCATAGAAAAAATTTATCTGCTGGTTTTGCACATTAAGCAGTTGCAGCGCTTAAAAACTTTTATTTTTTTTAAAATTCCCCATTGTGTCCAGCAAAGGGCGCTTTGCATTCTAATAGATTTTAGTTGAGAAAAACAAATGCATCCTACCTATAAAATCACATGAACTTAAACATATATAACCAAACATTTTAGATCCCCTTGCATACATACACATCTGCCTGCAGCAATCCATGCACTGGCAACACCGAGGACGCTGAAATTGCTGGGTCATGTACTTTTGCAAAGATCTCAGTAAGCAGTGCCACCTCACATCCCCCTCATGCATTGTTTTCAGAAATAACGATTCTCACCCCTTAAAAATAATAATGATTTGGGTGGCACAAAATACAGACTCTGCCCAAGCACAAACACATGCATACATGTTTTGAAGGCTACTCCCCGTTAAGTGTTTTGGTTTGGGATAGTTTGATCTGTGTCCTTAATGGTTTAAGGCAGAACAATGGGCTTCTCAATTTAGGAATGTGCGTGTTAAAAGCAGGGATCAGATGAGACCTCTGTACCAAAGCAATGAGTTCCACCAGCGTATTTCAAATAAATCTAATCTACAGAAATTGTCACTACATTTTGGAACCCAAAAAATGTTGTGCCTTAGGAATGGAGTATTTCAGAAAGTAGTCAAACAGTACCAGTAATTCAGCATCAGCAGTCAGGAAAAAGAAACCTCAGTTCACTGCATTGCTAAGCAAATGCAGCTGATTGCTCCCTTGCAAGTGGTGATGATTCAAATTCCTCAAAAATTGTAACAGCTTCCAGTAATGTTTTCCTTTGACAGCTCTGGGGCAAACTTTTTCTTTCATTCACTCTTTTCTCTGAAGATTTATGTCAAAATTAGGGACGAGTAAATCCTGCTTCTTTCCCTGCTTTCTTTTGCTCTACCCCACAGCTCTGCTTTATTCTTGATTGGAAAAACAAGTTGAGGTAAAAGAAGAAGTAAAACCAACAGAAAACAAAACATTAGAGCAGTTTATCGGTAAAATAAAAATGGAAAAATTCTAAAGCAAAAGAGGACCTTTTTCCCCCCATTTTATCAAACATCTATTTTTACCACAGTCTGGGGAAGAGCAGAAACCTCTCTGCAGTCTATAAAGATATTGCTGTCTGAAGATACTGCTGCTGTATATTCATATTTCAGATACTATACTGACAGACGTAAGAGAAGTGAGTTTTTTTTTACAGCAATTGGATGAGAAAAAATATGGGATTGAATAAAATTTTCTTTCTTTGGGTATGCAGATACAGATATGTAGCATGCATTTATAATACTATTCCTTTACATATTATTCACACAATAAAGTGGTTTGATTTGCTGCAAATTACAGAAGACTTAACATACTAATTTTACAAAACTTTCCCTGGCTGCCTCTATCACATACACAGACACACACTTATTTTCTATACAGCAACTCCTCTCTCTAGTGATCCTTATAAGAATATTTGCTCAGAACTAGGAAGCCTGAGAGGATGCATTGAAGGGCCACTCCTGTGACTACTTTTAGCAGGGTCATACAGCGGTTGATAGCGACATTTTTATGTTTCTTCTCTGGCCTTTATGCTTCTCTATGTGCTGTATTTAAGGCAATAAACCCAGAGTGAAATACAGAAACCACAAATTCATTTATGTCCATAGGAAAAAATACCCTATGGACATTTATTCACACATACAATATGGAAGCCAGAAGCCATGACTTTAAATTAATTCAGTATCACTATTTTACTCATGTCAGATCAAAGTTTGAGAAATGGTATCTGGATAATGGAATTTTATTGTTTGACAAAAATCAACAACCACACTCAGCCTGAAGTCAGTTTACCACAGAGGAAACTCCCCATCTCCCAAGCATCCACACATATAAATTAAACATTCCCAGATCTGAGGTTATGAATGAAAACCAAGGTGTTTGGAAGTTAAATCAAATGTCCATATCAATCAAATGTCCACTGTAGGACTGTCTCTGCTAATGTCTACATTTTAGTCAAGACTACTTTTGACATTTCTGTAAATAGTGAACAGCCACAGGAGCAATTTTCTCACCTACTTCAGGAGAAGGAAGAGATTTGGAAGAAGTGCGTATTCATAATTTGGAGACAGAATTTCGTAAAGATAGATTTTTGGGCAGGCAAAGCAACAACCAAGGTTATTGGTCCTACAAAATGCCCAGACAACATCTAAACACTCCTGAGAAGCAGCTCCCAAACCATTTACACTGCACTAGTCCCACATATTTGAATGCTCCTGTTACAATCCAAAATAAAGAGCTGCTGTGGGACTCAGTGGAGAAGAAGATACCAGAGGGAGTCATGAGTGATGGGGAAAGGAAACTGCTGTGAGGAAAGCACCTAGAAAAAGGAAGGGCGTTGGAGGGGCACTGGGCCACCATCATAGGCTGAGGGAGAAAGGTGGAGGTGATGCTGAAGGAAACACCTGGAAGTTCCTCAGCTAGGAGCTGCCTTGAGGCTGACAGGGTCCAGAAGATGACAGGAGTGGGAACAGAAGCAAGGCCCACCAAAGACATAATTGATCCCAGGGAAGGGCTTAGGACAACTATAGCCCAGCATGGAGCTTGTACTACCACCATGGTCACCAGGTTTCTGTTCTCTTGGAAAGCATGTGCACTTCCACAATGGACAAACTTGGTGTGCCCAGTTGCCCCAGACCCTAGGGTTTCAGCACGACCAATGTGACCCTCTGCAGTGTTATCAAACAGCCTGGCTAGCAGCGCTCCCACAGGGTTCTCACAACATGCAACGACCTCTCAGGTTAAGAAAGGCAAAAGGCTCAGATAATGTGGTGCTGCTTAGCCTGATCCTCCTGTCAGGAAAAGGAGAGGCAGAACAAACACTGGTGAGTTTATCAGAAACAAGAGATGGCTTATTGAGAAAATGTTCAACAATTACTTCTTTGAAAGAATTTGGAACATCGCCCTTTCAACAGTGCCACTTACCATCCGCTCCAAAATTAGATTGGCAAATCCCTCCTGGCCTTTTCCTACCAGGAAGACTGTCTACTCCATCCATTAACCCTGAATCCCACGTACTCAATATAAACTGACAATTGATAGTCAATGGTATTGGCAGAGCCACTCATCAAAGTATTTTTGCACAACAGGAAACAGCCTGTTTCAGTTCATCATTGTGTAATTCAGTGCCATGTTATTAGAGATATGAGGAAAATTTCCATAGGAAGAGAGATTGAAAAGAACAGGACTTCTAGTTTAGACAAGTAACAAAAATGGACATTTTTATGTGAAAATAAAAAAAAAAAAATCTACTGTTAAGTTATCTACTGTTTCTCATAATGAAAGAACAAGAGATTAAAAAAATGAAAATCATTCAATTGAAAACTGATAAAAGCGTTTATTTATTCCTATACTAAATGCAAGTCACTTCAGGATCTAAATGTCAACTGATATGACTGAAGCCAAAAAAAGAATTCAGTACGATTAGAAGTTTATCTGGATATTAAGAATATATATCATTACAAAACTAATCTGCCAAGCTGTGATTTTTTTTCTCCTGCAGTTAGTAAACATAACAAACAACTTTTTTGAAAATTTAGAAGTATTTTGAGATAGTCAGCCTGAAGATTTAAAGGAACTCATAGAAAATCACTGAAAAATGAAATTGCTGTCTCATAATTCTACCTTACTGGCAATACGAATCAAATAATTAGCTGATAAACAAAATGGGCTGGAAAACATATTTGTTGACAAATACTGTGATGTTCAAATTTCACTCTCACAGTTCATTAGCAGAATAACCCCTTGGTGAAATAAAAAAAATCAAATCTACATACTTTAGGGTTTTCTATCATGGAAAGGTGTTTCATTTTTTAAAAATATATTTACCCCACTACATTCAGTATTAGGATTATGCACACTTCTGACTTCAGGGCCACCTTATTTTAGGAGGTCCCAGCAGAATTTAACTTGTCTTTCTAATCAAATGCTTGGCTGATGGGTCCTATAGTTTCACCTTTGTAAATATGTGCCAAATTCATCTTCCAGCCTTGAACTGACTTCCCCCTAAACTCATGAGGTAAGCTACTGCATGTCTAACTGATTTAAATTCAAAGTGAACAGCATGTTTCCTCTGCAATCTGCATCTTTCTTACAGCTCATGCTTCCAAAACACGACAACTTCAAGACACAGTTTGAAAATGGAGGAAGCTATTGCAAAATAAATACCGCAGCTCATTTTACATGCCCAAGCCTGTGAAATACCTTCACTAATCTACCTCGTACTTTCCATATAACAGTTCTACCAAGTTTGCTAAAAAGCAGATATGCAAATTTTAGGTAGAAAGGAGTTTCTGTCGGGAAGTTGAACATAAGGGGTAAATAAGACTCAATTGTAAAAAGACATTAATTCAGCTGCAACGGCTTCATAATTCAGAGTATTAGATTAATGCTTTATGAGCACATTATCTGCAACTTAATGTAAATGCTGTAACCAACTGAAATTCAGAGATAGAGACTGTTCACAGGTTTGGCTTGGACCCCATCCACAGAGGCTTTATTAATCAGCACAGAAAGTTTAGTCTAACCTTCGCCAGTCAGTTCAAGGTAGAGAAGCTTGCTGAAAGATGACATAAACATCTTCCATCCTCGCAGACATCTAGCAGTTTCCTCTGCTCTAGCCATAGGGCTGGGTCAGACCTTCCCACGTCACCTCATCACTGCTGATGTGCTAGACCACCTGAGCCATGACCGAGGCATCACTGCTGTGGGTGCAAGAGCAAGCCAAGCTGAAAAGGAGTCTGCATCTGTCACATGGAAAAAATCAAAAGCCACAGCTCTGTATCACTGGCAATGCCTCCAAAGCACTGCAGGACATGCACACACTTCACAGAGCAACAGCAGAGACATTCTCAAGCTTTGCCCTGTGTCCCATCCATACCAGCCAGAGCTCACCACATTCCCACCCTGCATCCTTTTACTTTTCTTTGGTCCACCACACATAAGGAGAACAGCTGAATCAGGAACAAGCAGAGAATTGATTTTTAGCAACATTACAAACTTTAACCTAAACAAACCAACAAGCAAAAACCCAGCATGGCAGTAATAGTGATGAAGCCACAGCACTTTATCATAATCCCATCTAGTGAGACAAGAAATTTTTGTCAATATGTTTCATGCTCAGAAAATGTGCTGCTCAGCACTTTGACACTGTACAAGCCAAACAAATTTTATTATATTTTATTTTATTTTATTTATTTTATTTCATTTCATTTAATTTCATTTCATTTTGTAAATGTTCTTTTATTTAAAAGCACATCTTGGATCCAGATCAGTGTCCTCCCATAGAAACCCCCTGACTCATGCAAATGGAGACACATGGGAGTGCCCACATGAACACAGCGCACTGGGAGAAAGCACCAAGTATATGGGCAGAAGTCCTCGAGACAATTTTCAAGGACATTTACATGACAGAATGCTAGGAACCTTTTTAAAATAATTTATCCACTGAAAGTCCTTAGAGGTCTGGCACAGAGACACGTAATTATATCCCATTACAGATTAACAGTGGAGACAAGTATGAGGCCTCAAAACTGACCAGTATGAGCAGTCCCAATGACAAGGCAAATCTATTTGAAGTAAGGAGTTATGAAATAACTTACCAGCATGGAAAATATCTTCTGAAGCTGGACAGTGAGTGTCTGAGCTGTGCCATGGAGTGTTAGGGTTTATACCACTGGGCAGAGTGCAGGTCTCCTTCCTCTTTAGATCCTGTGGGTTACATGTGAGCACCTCACAAGTCTCTGGTCTACTCTAGATTTCATGCATTTACACCTCTCTCTCCAAGGGCATCTTTCCATATCTAACAACTTCAATAGACAACTTCAGTACTTTCACTTTGCAGATACTTTCATCTTTCATACCTAGCTTTTCAAAAATTTTCTTTATTATTTGATGAACTGAAAAGTTTTGTAAGACAGACTAATTTTCCTTCTCTTGACTAAAGAGTGGTTTACACAAAGGAGGTTGATTTTAAGTTCCATAGACTCTAACGCGTTACTTGTTCGTTTTTTTTTCTGGATACCTCACTAACCCCTGTGATTTATTCCAACTATTTCCACAGATGTCCTTCACCTTTTTTCACTATTTATAATTGGATTTGAGCTATTGACCTACCTGACTTTATCAAGTTACTCCAAAGTTCCTCACAAGTCTTCAGGAGCTCTGAAACCTAAAAGTTTTTGTATCAGCTCAAATATTGTTAGGTGATTAATGAAAACTAAGTAACAGCTCTCAAGAGAAGAGCAGTAAGCACCACATTCCCATGCATGAAGCACCTATGAGGGTCAAAAGGCTACAAATCCTGGAGCCAGTCTCAAGCCAAGTTTAGCCGTGGCAGAGGCAGGCTTACCGCCCACTCTCAATTTTATTCCAGTAACATCCAGTGATGTTGTTCTAACAGTTACCAGTAACTCTAATGACATTTATTTTGTTCTTCACTCGTACTAAACTTGCAAAGTTCTTTCACCCCTCAATGGTTCAAATGAAGGGAAAGATCTTATTGTGCAGCTGTGCAGGGAGACACCAGGACAGCGGGGTTTGGGCCAAAGGCTGTTGAAAACCTGAGAGTGTGGCATTGACTCTACGATGAAGCTGCATCAACTCTCAAGCAATCAGCATTAGCTCCTAAGAAATCAATACCCTCCTGAAAAGGCTGCAGGGCTGCAAGAGTAAAGTCCTGAGGATGGAGTTGCTGCTGCCAGCCCACACTGGCAGCCCTCAGTGGGCTAAAGCCTGCCACAGGAAGACGTGTGTGATAGCCATAGCCTTTAGAACTGGATAAGAAAGAATAGAAGGCAAGCGGTGTAGAATGTCACATCCGGACAAGAGAACAAAACAAAGGGGTTTTTTTCCCCTTACAGAAGGGAAAAAAAACTACTCACAGGAGCTTCTTATCCTTTCCTCCATCATTTTTTTTTCCTTCTCAGGTTTCCTTCATGCAGGGAAATAATTCTCTCTCTGTCGACACCTATGCAACCACAGATGTGTCAGCATGAGCTGACTGGGTGGAAAAGAAAAAAAATATTTACCCCCAGCATTTCTGAGATCTGCTGCATTGCCATTACTGCCGTGATTTATCAGGGCTTGTTACACATTTTACCTTAAGCTTCTCAGTCACCCAAATGATTTCCTCTCAACAAACAAAAAATACCAGTGAGCTGCTCAAGTTCGAGGGAAAGAAGGTAAAGGGGAAACAAGAAAAGGGGTCTGTCTGTCCATTCACTGTGTCCCCCCCCAACATCTGCTTCAAAATGGGAGTAATAAATACAGTGAGGAGCAAACAACTACAGATGGATGCTGAGGGATGCTGGAGAACGGCGGGGTACCTCGGGCATAGGAAGCACCTCCGCAGCCCCTCCTCGCCCACGCGTCCACAGCCTCGGCTCTGTCCCGGAGCCCCCTCGTCCCCCCGCCGGTGAGGGAGTGTAGCCGGAGGGGGGCGGGGGGCGATGGCTGCAGAAATGCAGCCTCAGCAGGGAGACGAGGCTGTCAGCCTCCAGAGCACTTCCCTGCGAGGGAGCAGATAAGAGGGAAAAGGTGAATGGGAACACTTGTCACAGCAGATGGCGGCTTTGATTTGCAGAAGAAAGCGGGAGGGGGGCGGAAAATCGGGGAGGGGCGGCCGTGCCTGCCCGCCCGGTCCCCGCCGCTCCCCCCGAGCCCCCGGCCCGCCCGGGATGCCGCACCCCGCCCTCCCTGCCCGGGCGCCCGAGCACTTGCTGACCTTCCCCGCAGACTTTGTAAGGCGAAGTGAGGGGTTTCGGCAGCCCTGGCAGCCTTACACATTTTATTAACGCTATGCTAATTAGCTGGAAAGCCACACATTGATTTTCTTGAAAGGATTCAAGGATCAAATAGCCATGAATAGAGCTGGCAAAACCTAATCTACTAATGGATTTAACTTAAGAGAAATATAAAGCTCAAATAAAAATATGATTGTTTGGGAGCTACTTAACTAGTACTTATCTTTAAAACACTTTCACAGAATTTCTCTATTCCACTGAGGTGGAAAAAATACAGTCATATATTTTAAACGTGTTTGGCCAATAACTCTAAACAATGCCTCTTCTCTTCTCTTCTCTTCTCTTCTCTTCTCTTCTCTTCTCTTCTCTTCTCTTCTCTTCTCTTCTCTTCTCTTCTCTTCTCTTCTCTTCTCTTCTCTTCTCTTCTCTTCCTCTCCCTCTCCCAAGTGTCCCAAGTTCCCAGGGCTGGACTTTGCAGAGGGTGCCAGGAGGCTACACAGCCATGCCAGGGGATTGAGGAACATGTGTCCCACACTAACCAGGGCTAGCAGAGGCAACACAGGGATCCTCCTCTCTCCCAGCAGTACATCTCCACCTGATGTAAACCATCACCAAGTCCAAGATCCCTAGCCATGGGCAAGGCTCACACTGTGGCTTGCACTCTATAAGCACAACACAAGAAAATGGTCTAAAATACAAAGAAATGAGGCTTAACGGGAGAAAGAAGATGTCAAGCAAATGCAGGCAGGAGGAAAATACAAAGGAATAACAGGAAAATAATAGTCAGCTGGGCAGGCAGTCACTCCACCACACCCACAAGCAGTTGTTCAGTCTTTTATAGATACTATTATAAAGGACAGTTTGAAGGCGGGTTGGACAGCAATAATAAAGCAAGTTTGGATTTGGCTGCAGGGGATGCATCTTGACCTCAAAATGCAGCAGGAAAGAAAACAAAAAGACACTTGGTTTAAGCTTTAACAGGGAAGAAAGCACAGAGGCCCTTGTTTGAAAATTTAACAAATGAGTAATTGATACCAGAAAATTGCCTGACTGGAGGTGGAAGCAGACATTTCATGAGTACACAAGAGATGGTGGTGAACCAGTGGATGTTCTAACTGGGGAATCAGGCCTTGAAAACTAAGGTATGTAACTGATCTCAATGCAGCATGGGAAGACAAGTAGGTGGGAGAGATGCCTCAAGACTGACTGGCATGGTCTACACATCAAGCCACAAAAAGCTTGGGACATCTGGGTAACCTCGTAAACAGCATGCTCCCAGAGCTTCAGAAGGTCACAGAGCTCAAAAAGAAAATTTTAAAATCAAGACTATCAAATGCATTATGCAGAAAATTACACTGACAAATTACATGGGTTTTCTCCTAGGCATAAATAAAAACTAGCAGGTCTGAACCAAGGTGCAGTTTGTGCAAGGAACAAAGTCAAAGCTGGACAAAATCAAAACTAGTATCAAGTGAGCAGAAATCTCAAGTGTGAGTCTCCTCTGCCATTGTATTAGAAAAGGGAGTACACAAGCTGCCTTCTGGATCTCTCTCCAAGCCATTTTCTCTCAGTGACGCAAGATGTGCACAGTTCACTAGTAAAAAAGATCATTATTTTAACTGTCAGCAACAGCCTCAGCCTGTGCTGCCGTTCTGTCTCACACACCAGTAACAATCAAAGCCATCCAATTTGATATTAGCTGCCAGTCCTCAGGATGTTGGGTGCGTCAGAACAAAATCAAGCAGGGCATCCCACATTGGGCTGGATATTCAGTGTTTCCTGAACAAAAAGGAGTATACTCTCCATTTCAATTAACACAGTGAGCAAATCTAACTTTACACCAAACCTTTCACACCTAGGTGATATAATAAAATGCATTTCTATTTTACTGTTCATGACATACAATCATTCTCCAAAAACTGGAGTACGCTCCCCACGTGAGTTTGTCTGAGTTTCCATGTGTTCAGTGTTTTATTTATGAAACTCCTTTTAGATACAAGTGGCTGACATCAGATGCACAGTGGTCAAAACTCTGAGGTGCAGGGATTTTATTTATCCACCCCAGCAGCCCAATGGCTTTCTCTGTCCCTCAAGAAGCAACACTGGCTGCACCATCACACAGCTCCAAGACAATGCACTTCTCCAAGACGCCTCAGCAGGGAGGAGTCACTTTAAAAGAGTTACTCCAGCCTAAAATCTGATCAAGGTAGGGCAGATTGAACGCACTGGGTTCCTGGTAATACAGTTGTCGCCTTGTAATGTAATCCATCTGTTTGGGATCCCTTCCATATATCAGTCTCTCACTGTACAGTGTACTTGGGCTCTCAGACCAGTGCAATTCTTGGCCAACAGTAAAGCTCCAACCTCAGCTTCCCCCTTTGAGCCACTATTTTCCTTCCAAAAATTCTTTTGGAAAAATTTCTGCAGTCTTCCTCACTGCTATAACTACGGCTGAAACGGAATCCTGGGTGTGATAGCCCCAGCAGACCTCAAATAGATTTTATTCAGTGCAGCAAGGAGACTGCCACCTTTGAGACAAATTCTAGACAAAGTATTCCCTAACAGGAAGCTTCACAGTATTTATAGTCTGCACCCACCTAGTTTATGGTCAAGAGGTTCTGTCATGTGGATAAAAAAAATACATGCATTTTGACATTATTAGAGGGTTATTTCATTGCTTTTTTTTCACAGATGGCTTGTGGTGCTCACAAAGGGACCATCACAGTGCTGGAAAAAAATGCCATGAAAATGCTCATGTTGTTCAGCAACTGTGACTCCTATTTCGTGGGACTTCAGGTTTTGCAGACATTTGGCTTTCTCAGGCTCAATCTAAATCCAGATTTTGGAAGACAAGAGCTGACTGCACATGAAATCAAAACGATAATGGTGGCAGGAAATAATTGGGGGAGATGGCAAAAGTGATGCTCGCCATCTGTATGGAGGGAAGCCTTGCCCTTTGTTGCCCGGCTGGAGAAGGCCTCCTGGATTTCCAGATGCTTTTGAATGTTCCAGTGGCAGCAGGAGCTACGAGTGTTTATTTCCCCTTCTCCTATCTGCTTGGTGAGGAGATTTCAACCTCTTGTCCTGTTGGACTGTGTCGCCATTGTCTGCGCTTTTCTCATCTCCAGACTGGATCGCTGCCATGTGGTCTGCTCAGCTCTACGTCTGAGGACCACTCAGAAACTTCAGCTAATTGCAGTATGCAGCTGCCTGCTTACATATCCACATTTCAGACACAAACCATAGAGCGCAGATGGCACACAGGCTGCGCCAATTTTCAGTTCATTTCCAGGTGCAATTCAGGCCTTAGTTTCTAAATTCTCCTTGTGATTTGAACCTGCTTGTCCCACAGAAACTACCTCTGCCTACGAACACTAGGTCCACCATGGAGATAAGTTGATGCCTTTGAACTGGAAGTCCTTGGAACAGCACATTTGGAAATGGCGCTTTTTTTCTCAGCAGAAGAAGACCCACACTTGAATTTGCTTTCCTGTGTGGCAAGCCTTCAAGGCACATTGCAAAACTAGTCTCTTTTGTTAAGCTTTAGTTTAAAATATTGGGGTGGGCTGAGAAGGGGAGGTTTTGATGAGGACACTTTTACTTTCTTTGTTGTCATGGCAGTATAATTCAGTAGGCAATATGAGGTTTGATTTGTTCTTATTTTAACTGCAGCTAATGAAATCAAAGATTGTGCACAGCATAAATGAAATCAAATAAATAATTGCAATTGTTTCAGGCCAGTGCTGTTTACTAGAGAGCCAGGGAAGGAAAGATAAAAACAGTGTATTTCCAGAAAGGACTAAGTAGGTATGGCCAAACAAAAGGGTGTTAAACAGGTTACCTCACTTAGCTCATGCTATGGGATGCCACTGGTATGTTCCTTGCAAGAGGATTCTTGAGGTGTCATGTGTCCTTCAAGCTCATATTGAGAGCTCACTGCAATACCTGACTGCCATTGGTCTAGAGAGATAAGGACAGAGACACTGAGCAAGACACACTGAAGAAAAAAGAGGAGAGGAGAGGAGA
>VZTE01005801.1:240119-291825 GCA_013397775.1 Eulacestoma nigropectus | reverse complement strand
TGGAAGGGCTGTTCCCTGAGGGATGCTATCTCTAGGAAGGTCGCGGTGTACCGGTGCTGACCAGCACCGGACCCCCTGTGGCATTGCTTCTGTCCTTTTTGTAATAACATAGCTATACGAAATTGCATTAGCTTTCTACCTTGTCCAAAATATAGAGTGGCTTTGGTTCTAATAATGCTGAAGCTACTCAAAGAAGTTTCCTTCAAGAACCCTTGGAAAAAAAAATTCTGATTGTCTTTATGTATGTATGCATTTAATTTAAAGAAAGATACTGAACAATTTGACCTTATGATCTGGTAATCTCCTATTTTCACTGGAATTTGAAGGGTTTCCTTGGTTTCCTTTGTTTCCTTAGTCAAAACTGAAAAAAAAAAAAAGTACTCATGATAGTAGGAAAAGACTAAAGGAAGTCAGTAGAGAAGAGAAGACTGACATTTTCCAAATACTTTGAAACCAGAGAGTGTGTTCACATTGCAGGGTTAGCTGTGAAGCTGATGTAAGTGTGAAGACATGGAGTAGTGTGTTAAATTTGTATAGTGAAACAGATATGGTCATGGTGGAATATTTTGGCCACAAACAAATAAACCCCATTTTGTCACAGTGTCTTTTGTGTGCAATGATATATCATGGCACTTGATTTCTACGGCTTAGGTCTGTAAATCTAAAATTAATGTGCAGAAATGGTGATTAGGCAGAGCTGCCACAGAGGCCATATTGTTGTCCTAATTTACCCCAGCTGAAGAGGTTTGTCCTCTCATTTTCCTCTAGTGAACTTATGAGACATTCAGAATGTTTAATTTTGGTGGAGTTTCTGTTTTTTCTGCCGCCACTTGGGTTGACACATATTCATCTCAGTGTTAAACATTCTGCTATCCCCATTGCTCTTTCCATCTTTTTTGGCCGTGGTACAGAAGGTTGTTTGGTTTGGTGTTCCTTTCTGTTTCAGAAAGATCTTCCTCAAAAGATAAGCTTATGCTCATTGATATGTTCTATTGATTTTGTGCCACTCCACTGCTGAGAAACCAACATACGCATGGATGAAAGGAGTAGTTACCCTGGGATATTGGTTGTATGCAAATGAGCAGCAGAAAATAGGCAAAGTGAATTTCAAGTTAAACTAGTTCTTATCATATGCTGTTTCTTTTCATTACAATCCACTCTTCAAAAATCTGTAACCACGTTCACATGCTATTTGCTTTCCCAATTTTTGAAACTGTGGCTTATACCAGACACAAAATATTCTTTATTTTATTTTCAGTTTCGCAGCAGTATCCATTAATATGTCAACTGCTTGTTATAGGTTCTAGTTCTTGTTCTAGGTTCCTTGTGCTGTTTTTTTTGGGGTCTCATGTCTTTTGCAGAAACGCTGTAAATTTACATTGACAAAATATTTTGCCTGTCTATGATTAACATGGTTCCCATTGCCTGCAAAACTGACTCATTTTCTTTGTGATAATTTCCTCACTGTATACTTCTTCAAATTATGGATTTATTTTAAATTTACTCATGCTCTTTTTATTGATGGTTATTGCTACTTACTTGCACTTTTACTATGAAGGCAGAGTTTTAGTGGAACATGCTGTTTTATAATGATATCCTATTTTCTGTCTACTAACAAGAGTGTCAAAAGTATTATTAGCTGTGAAATTACTTTCCTACAAGAAGTAACAATGAAGAATGTATTTTTAATGTGTGTTGATGATTTAAATATATTTTAATATATTTGATATATTTAAGTGATTTATTTCCATTATTTCCATAATTAAATTATTATGAGGTAAGTAATAAACTACCCAAAGGCTAATAATTTTATAAATTTTCAAGAAATGTGTTTTGGAGAACCTCAAAGCAGTATTTATTTTCGAAATTTTGTTTTCTTTTGTTTCATAAAGAAAGAATAACAAAAATTGGAATAAGGTCGCATGTGCATCTGACTGAGAAAGCCATATAGAAGAACTGAAATTCTTATGATGAATCTTGTCTTAGCTCTTATCCATGCTCTGGCATGGGAAAATAGACATTGCACCAGGTTTTCAAGTTGAAGACTGATTACCTCATTCCAAAATGGTCAGTTCCTATCTATGTTCCAGTTGCGCTGTGAGCAATGACTCTTAAGATTTCTAGGAGAATAAATGTGCCTGTTAGATGCTGCCAAAGAACCTGACTTGTACTGGTTCTATTCCGATCAGCAAAGAGCCATTGAGTTATTCACTGCTGAATTCAACTTATATTCAACTTTATAGTTGTATATAAATGTATTATTCCAAGAAGAGATTTCCATTTTGCTGTAAATCCTTCTAATACTGTTTTGTTACTGCTATGAAAAACTTTTTCATGTCTTTTTAAGTCTTTAGTCAGATTAGTATGGGGGTTTACATCTTTGTTGTTCTGTTCTTGCTTCTTTTCAGAGCAACAGTGCAGTTGAGAAATAATCTTCAGGGTAATATAAACTAACTAAATTTCAGTGACCTCTGTCTCTCTTCTGTTTTCTCCTCCCATGTTTTAAACTTTTTCATTGGTTGTCAGTATGCTTTTCAATGATTTCTGCAAAACAATAAGTTAGAAGGGGAAAAGAAATTCTGGACTTCAGGACATTTTTTACGGTTCATAATACTAAGGCATGAATTTTCTTTTAGTACCTTTTATACTGACCAATCAAATAAATGATTCCACTCTTGTATTATGGAAGTGGAAGAGGAGGAGGAAATCAGTGCTTTTGCCACAAATCTCTAGTCAATTTAGGCAAAATCATTTCTTAGGTCACTTGCTGTTACAAACATTTGTTTTAAGTATTTTTGGAAGCGCTTGCATTTTGCAGGTTTTGTTTTTCACAGATAAGTTGTATATTATTGCTGTAACAAACTTACTGTTCTTACGACGATACACATAGATGATTCACTAACACAGAAGCTTGTATTTCAGAATGTTTCTAATTTTTTTATATATGTTACTTTTTATTTAGCTTCACCTCAGTTCGATTCAGTTAGTTCCCTGCAAAAGATGTAAAATAGAGTGGAGCAATTTGTTAGGCAATCTTCCTCTACAAAGCAAAAAACGACATGCAAACATGTTAAAAACTTCATTTAGAGAAGGAAAAAACCCGTGAGGTTAGTTAAGAACCTGAACTGAGGTCTAAGGATCCCCTTTTCAGTCAGATGAGTCACTTCAAGAGCACATCACACTGAGCCAGCAGGGTATATGCTTCTCCCACCACAGGGTGTTCACAAAGGCAGAAGCTCAGATGAAAATGAGTTCTATGCTTACATGAAAATGAAATGTGCGGTTACAGACTTGCAGCTTCTTTCCTCAAGGAAGCCCAAGGATACAGCAAGGGACCTTTCATGGCAGAGGGGTTCCTAAGGCTTCCCTTGGGGTGAGACAGTTCCATGCTCACACTGATGCAGAGGGTGTTACTTGCTGCCAAGACCAACACTGTCTTCTTGGACCACAAGGGTGACAAAATATTCTCATTTGCTGGCATGATGAAGTTGTCTGACAATTAGCCTGTTTTGAACCTGTGCTGAATCTATGTGAAAGGCTTGTACCAAGCCCTGGTAGGATGAGTACTCAAAAGCCATAACTAAAAGGGCACCTTATATGTTTTGTCAATTGTCCACATGCGGTGGTGTGAGTAGGGGAACAAAGAAAAGTGTGCTGTAACTTAGAGGGGTTGATTTTTTCTTCTTTCTCTTTCTTACTACTGAATGTCAACATCCTGATGTGTTTTTGAGGGATTAATCACATGCAGAATTCCACTGCAACTTGGCAAAAGCCTGTCAAAATGGACTGATTGAATGATCGGTGTCATCTGTGTGAGCAAGTGGCTCCCCAGCTCACAGGTCACATCAAGTTGAAAGCTTATCAGGAGCTCAATGTGAATGCAAGATCTTTTCATGTCCCTTGCTTTCCATCTCGTATCTTATTTTTTCTGCTTCAATTAATCCATTTCAGATACTTATATAAGACTTTGAGTGACCGTGAACAGTTATTTCCAGTTCTTTACTGTTATGAATCTAAGTTTGTAAAAGGCCTTATACTGTAAGGTACATATATTTTCCATTACAGCTGAAAATCTATGTACTTTAAATACCAAGTTCTGGTAACAAGTGTATGTGATTATGGAACATGTTGTTTTCATAAAGGCAAATGTCTATTAACTATTTAATGCTGGTCCAAAATATATGATTATTTTACTCTCAGTAGCAAATTTCCCCTTGAAACGTGCCTGTGTATATTCATAATAAATTGAGTATTCAGGAAATACTGGACTGCTGGTGTAGCTTTTGTTTTCTCTAGGCAGAATCATATCAAGCAGAACACTGTATTTTTCTGAAAAGAAGTCCACAGATAATTCACACAGATTTGGAGTCTACCATGAGGCATAAGAAACAAAAGAGATGAAGGGCATGAAGACATTTTCAGGCGAACTTTGTTTGTACTACTCACATGCATGGAAATGTTAATGTTATCAAATTGCAAAGCTACTTTGCTGATGATTTATAGATTACACTAAATTGAAAAACAATGTTTTTTCAGGAACTGTTTTATGTTAGTCCTTTATCATATTACATCATTATCAGTAAAGGATGAATGTAAATAAAACAGAATGCTGCAATTCCTGTGTGACCCACAGTCAAAACACAGTAGGAAAGCCACAGAAAGCAATCAGGACCATTTGAAAATAATGTACAAACTACAACAACTGTTTGAAGTTCTGTTCCTTATTCGGCATTCTCCTCTATCATCTGATGACTCTATGAGCTTCTCATAGATGAACCTTCATATACGTCACCATTAAACAGTAGGGTATAAATGTCAGTGATTATGTGCTTCTCCGGCATTAGAATACTCACTCGTTAGCCGAGATTGGTGCCCCATTCACAGCAGTTTTTTAGCACTGCTTCAAATACATGTCATGTAGGCAGGCAAATTGAACAAACGGAGTACTGTGCTTCCACAAGCTGATTAGGTAGGAGGCTCAAACAGTCTGCATAGACGGAGTTGGACACTTGAATGACACGTGCACAGCTGGAACATGTTAAGTAGAGCGTGTGGAGTAAACAGCATCACCAGTTTATATCTGATGAGGCCTGTTCTGTTTTCTTTGGCAATTATTATTTTGTTCTTTCTGAGTTTTTCCATCCTTGACAGAATGACTAATGTGGTCACAGATTTGCTGTCACTCTCACAAATTCTTGGCAAAAGAAGGCAAATCTCCTTTATGAAGTGCAATTCTGTATAGCAGAAGATATGACTGTCTCCAGTATTTTTTTCAACACTATTGTCGGCATTTTCTTTAATGTGCTTCCTCTTCATCTTCTAGTATTTTCTTGCTGTATTGAGGAATTTAGTAGATAAAGGGTAGTACTTTGTTGCATCGTTTTAAATGATGGGGCACAGACACTGCAGAGCATAGGCAGAGCTCTCTCCACGACCCCCACCCAAATCTAACAGCATAGGAGCAAATAGAAGTTAATTAAAAGTGAAAGTAATTAAATAACATTTAGTTTAATTTTCAGCACTGTAAAAGACACTGTATTTTTAAAGCCTGATGGAAAGTAATTGTGCAGCCAAGAAGCACTGACTTTAAAATATCAGGTTAAAAGGTTTAGATCTTTTGTTTGTACAAGTCTTGTGCTGAAATTTATGAACTAAAGCAAGAGCCATGAGTTTCAGACACCACACATATTTCTTATAGAAGCTCAATTTTACATTTACCCAGAAGCCACTGCAAATTAGTGGAAATGGTTACAGTAAGATAATTTTATGGAAAAAAGTGTTAACCGACCAATTCATTAAAAATGGCATAATGAGACACATTGAGTCTAAATAACACATCTAACTACTGATTTTATAGAAGCTGAAGATGATTTGAGTGATTACTGAAAGTTATAGTAAATAATTGTATCATCCTACCTGGAGGTCAGAACTATTATTAATGTGAATTTCTATAGAACATATTTACCTTAATATAATTTTATCTTAGCTAGCTTTTTATACAGCACTTCATTTGAAGGGGAATCTAGAACAAAATGACACAACTCCAAATAATCATACTTATGTCAGATTTACCCTAGATATTATTAAGTATTCCTTCAATAATAAATGATTTTTTGTCTAATACTGAATATATTTAGATTTTTTATCAGACGACTGCAATTCTTTGGAGCTGAATGAGCAAAAACTGACAGTCCATTATATATTTGCAGATGTTTTTACGGTGTAGAAAATACAACACAGATCAGCATCCTTTTGCACTGGCCATCTGGAAAAAAAAATAGAAGCAAACACAGTCCCATAAAAAGGTTGTTCTCTGAAAATGAAAGAGGAGACAAAGGATGTTGCTCTGAATTGAATGAAACAAAGCATATTTCATCTTAAAAAATAATCTTGAGGAGATATTACCTATTAGCTAGTATGAACAAAACAATCATTTGGCAGAAACATTAAAAGAAACAATTAACAAGTCAATATGTAGGTAAGACAATCTGGAAGACATTCTAAGCTGTCATGTCAGGCCATTATAATAGAGTGTCCCAGATCTGACATAATGCTTGTGGCCCATGCCAGAGATAAGGGGCTGAAGAATAAGTAGCCTTCATCTTTCCAACAGAAAGGGCAATTTACTTAAACTCTTGAAGAAAGACTAGCAGAGGTCAGCAATGTAGAGTCAAATGAATAAGCAGTCGATTTTCTGATTTGGGTGACAGCATGCTGTATCAAATAAAGAGTTCTGTACAGAACCAACAAACAGCCTTGTAAAGCAGTTGCAAAACAAAACAAAACCAAAATATATAATAAAACAAAACAAACAAAACAACAATACAAAGCAAGCGAAACATTTAGAGTTTCAGTAGCTGTGAATTACACATTAAGACAGTGAAAGAGATGGGTTTACAATAATGCCATCTTGACAATAGGACTGACATTGTGAGATTAAAAATATGAAAGATCATTGGCTACTACATAATATGACAATGTCAGACTCATAAAATCTTTCATGAAGTGTGTAAGTATAGGTATACACTTAGATAAATATGACAGATAAATACACATAGATAAATATGACTCTGGAAAGCAAGGCCTATTAGAAGTAGATTATCCTTTCCTTTTATACCTAGATTCCATGTTGGATGTAAACGATATTATTGCTGAAATTGATATTTGTGAAAAACCTCATTTTGTGTGAACCACCATCTTAAAATAAATTACTGTGTTGCTGGTTGCCTGCTGCTAAGCTTCTGCCCCAAGTAACTCCTTTTTGGACAGTCACCTGTCTTGTGTGCTCACTGCAATCCAGCTACTGAACATGTGCTCTGATATCCATATAGAGGGTTTTCCCTGAGGTTATAGTTTAATTTTTAAGACTTCTCCATTTCCCATGTTTAAGTAAGTTGTTTTGTAATCAATAAAATTTATTTTAAAAAAAAGAAACAAGAAAAAACCAGAAAGACAAAAAATGCTAGACAGCATTAAACATGATTTAAAGGAGGTGAAAGCTTTTATACTGTCACCATGAATAATAGAAATCCAGAGTGCTTGCACATTGCACAAATGTTCTTCCAGTAGATTTTCTAAACTGCAACCATATGCTTGCTATGCAAAAATATCACAGGGAGTACTGTCCTACTTATTACAGCAAAAACAGTGGGGTTTAGCTCTTCTTAGTTAAGCAGCAATGTAATGTAGTTAAAAAAGTGAAGCATCCCCTAGAATGTAACATCCTTGTAAAATTAAATAGTTGCATTGTTCTCTGATACTTCTGATGCATATTATCCCTAGTAACAGGGACCCAAAGAGGTTCCCATGGAGAATAAGGGGTTACAGAGAAAATATGAAGTAACAGAAAAATGTGGAAATAAGCTTTTTCTTTGCTGACCTTAGAGTGATGAGAAGAGAAAAATAATAAGCAAGGATTGATTGTATGATTTTAAATACATAAAATTATGAAAGCCTTGTGTGCAGAGCAAGTCAGGAGATTATCAGAGAATGGTACAGTGACAGCTGTTTCAGCTTTATTATATAGCAGAAGTAAACCTGTTGGCATGTGAAATGCCCCTTTTGTATTTCTAGCACTAACTATCAGCAATTACAGTATGATACTAGAACATATGGCAGTGTAATTGAAGGTGTGGCAAGAAATCAGAGTTAGGCACTTAGGGCCATATGTTCCCCTCCACTAAGCAGAGTGGAGGGAAGCAGATGGGCACAAGCTAAAGTGAGGCACAAAGGGCTGGCATAGTCCACCCAGAAGGCAAAGGCAGCTAAGTCACACTTTGGTGTGACTCAAAGTGGTGAGCCTCTAAGAACGAGCTGAAATCAATCTGAACAAAAGAGAGCTAGCTGAGTGAAAATGGGTAGCTGCTGCACGAGAGTGTATTTCTAAAGACTATTCTCATAGACCAGCAATGGGTATATAAGCCAGGGAAAATGTTGACGAGACAGCAAGCGGTCAGGAAGATTGTATAATGGTTACAGGCCACGAGTCCCTCTCTCCCTACCCTGACACAGACTGCCATGAAATGTATTTTTAACCAATTGTTCAGATTTGTGGTTTCTGTTCATTTACTTGTCTTCCTTCTTCTTGGTCTCAGGAGCTATTGCATCATTGTTTAAATCCAGCCATTCTCAGGATGGTTTTGGCAGCAGTTTCTCAGTTTGGAAATGGAGATAAACCAATGCCTGTTCCACTTAACGTTTATCTTCCTTCTTCACTTGTTTCTAAAGTGGATATAAAGTCTACTTTCAAGTCAGAATGGTAAAAACTTGCACCAAACTTGCATGAAACTTCTGACTAAACACATAGGTGAGAGGTGTGGGAAAGTTAATTCATATTTATTTATGTATTTATTTCAGAGTATTATTAAAATAGAAGTTAAAGAAGGAAAAATAAAAATGAAATCGGTTAGTGTTTTCTTACTCTATATCCTCTTTCCTCCAAGAGTAGTCTTTGGGAGTACTCAATATGTGAGCAAGAAGTCAGTTTTTAGCCAGCAATTGATTTTAGATCATTATCTCTATCCAGTATTACTTGTTATCTGTGCCTTCAGAAAATCAATAGTGCACTAACTATCTCCAGTATATTACTCACTATCATACACACTATGTATAGAATCCTATACTTAGTATTCATCATTGTGATTAACAACGGAAACAGCAGGCTGGGGTTTTTTTCTTTAGTAAGAGCTAACTTTTCTGTGGTGAAAACAAAAGGATTATTTTACTAGCATCGTTAAAGAAAATACAAAATACAATAGGAACATGATTTCAATGTTAAAATCTGAATTTCCATATTACCCTGTGTCATGCAGTTACAGAAACTAAGCTATACTTTACCATGAACCAACCTTGCAATTAAGTATTTAATTGCTAACGAGACATGTAAGAATGCACAAGCCAAAGAAAAAAATACATTTTTAAATTCATATGTACCACTGTTGAATGGTCTGGGTTTGGTTTTTTTTTTCACATATCAGCACTGTCTAGTTTCACTTAGTGTTAGCCATAAAGAACAGTGAGCTCGTTAGCTTCAGCAGGGGGCAGCATGGCATGCAGTTTGCCACTCGATGGTCAGCCTTGAGGTATTACCAACTGATTTACTAATTAGCATGGAGCTTTGCTGGTTAAAGACTGTTGTGTAAACTCTATTCCTATCAAAACAGGCACAGAAGTGCTAGTTCCGTGAACAATCTGCAGGGCTTGGCATAGATACAAGACATCAATAAAGTATCAAAGAGGAAAAAATTAATCATTATTCAAAAAGATTGTGGAATGTAGTGTAGGTTAGGACCTCATTTTTTAATCAGTCCTCAGTCATTAGTACGTTAGTGCTTCAGATAACAAACATCAGATTACTACTAGTCTCCGTGATGTGCTGCAGACATGAGGCTGACACGGTGATAAAATGACACAATTCTCTGCTTGCAAAGCTGTTTCAGGGTCTTTATATCGCACAATTTCCAGACCAAACGCTCACACTGAAATCAGTTTTGCTAAAGAACGATGCATCATTAAGCATTGAGTCTGAATGCATGGTTTCATGCTATACACTGGTACAATTGGGAAGATTTATATTTAGAATTGTTCCTCTGAAGGTCAAAAACGAACATAATTAACCCAAAAGCCTTTTTTTCATACATGTGCTGGTAGGATGGATACATTTGTTATGAAGGTGTGCTGGGCACTTGCAGTATCCTGCATAATTGATTATACAGTTGATTTAAAGTGCTCTGATCCTACCTTTTTTTTTTTAAAACTCAGTACCATGAATGAGCTGATTCCAGTTAATGCTTAAGAATCTGTTTTACCATGTAATTTCCCTGCCATTCTAAATAGACTTTTTTGTCCTTATTACAGTATAAATTAAGAACAGCAGAAGGAAAATTGATTATTAATTTCCCTTAAAGCAGAAGAGCAGAATTAATGATATCACAGCTTTTTGATGAGGATGGGTAGTTTCTTAAACCAAATAGAAAAATAGCTCTAACTGTTAATCAATTACACCTGGATTAGGAGATATTACTAGCAATTAATGGTCATGTAGCATCAAAATCAATGAGGCTTGCCAAAGAAATAATGAGGCTCATAGCACTTCCACTGTGCAGCCACTGTAACCTCAAATTATTGGATCAAAAGAGAAAGTCCCTTTCGGAAAGTGAGGAAGCCTAATTGTATGCTGAAAAATATTAGGCTAGGATATCCTGAGGAGAGAATGCCCGAAACATTCTTGAGCTCTACAGATTAATTAAGAATGTGCTTCTGCATAATTTTCATATTGCAAGGGGAAAGACACATCCATTTTCTTTTTGGTTAATTAATTATGTTTAAAGTGGGTCATGCTATGATTTTGCATGATGTGAAATATGCAGATTTTTAAGATTTCAATATTAAACCAGGTGATAATCAGCAATTTTTCCATGAGTATCTGAGTTTGTTCTAACCTGAAACTCAAAGCAGAAGTTGATGGGGGTGGGGAGAGTGTGTTACAAATCTACACGAATAAAAGTGATTAAAAAATCAGTGCAGAACCTACAGAAGCCAAACATTAAGTTTTGCAGTTATGTTCTTGCTAACACATCTCAAAATCAACACAAATGAAGCATTTATGGGTATTTATTTTAGTGTTCTCCAACTTCGAAAAAAGTGTTCTTGTACAGTAATCATCTACCTCAATATTGGTTTTCTCCATGGCTGCTGTACTTAGGTTTGTGAATTTTGTTTCATTTTCTGAAAATGGGAGCTATCAGGGAAGATTTCACTCACAACAGTAGCACATGTCAACAAAAAATGGCAAACAAACTCTTTGGTGAAGGCATATGTATTTCCATACAGAGTCTGCATGCATGTGCTTTATTCGTCTCTACCTGCAATTCCCTCGTCATATGCCAAGGATGCCATGGAAAGCTAGAGGTTTAAGTAAAAAGATAGTAGGAGAAAATTGCAGAGAAAAGGTCAAGTAAATAACCCACCAAGAGTTATAAATGCTCTGGATGAAAACCACAGTAAACCCAGGTAGGAATCTGCAGGACTAGGATAGGAAATACTACAAAAAATGAAGGTGTCCCTTGGCCCAGTACTTAGCTATTCTCCAAAGGATGGCATCCATTTCGGGGTCTGGATACAAAAACCAACAGTGTCTAAAAATAAATGCATTGGCATACAAATAGATAAAGAATGGTACTATGATAAACTAACACTTCTTAGTGTGATTAAATCTTACTGGGAAAACATTCAAACTCTTCACGTTTTATGGCTACAATGTCTAACACTTAAAATACTTTTCACTGTTTATCTTTACAGTCATAGAACATGAAACCCAAGATTTCTTTAAAATTAATTGCTTTTTAAAACCAGTTTTCAAGGAGAACATATGTTATGGTGTTACATTTTATTACATACTGGGGAAAAATTAAAATTGGTTTATTAATTTTCTGAGCAGCAGTTTCTTTGGTCTTGCAGAACCACTGATATATTGTATTGGTTTTATTTTGTTCAAAAGTTAAGAGAAAGAAAATAATGTACAAGTCTCAGAAAATGCAAGAGTTAAGTCTGACCTTTGTGTAGTTACGCCACTAGGGAAACCAGGTATGTGCAAGCAGGAATAACTGAAATGTCCCATATGTATCAACACTAAAATCTTTTTCAAAATTTTTTTGAAGTCAAAGAAACTGTGAAACACACAGTTCCTGAACCATTCTTAGCTCAGTTAGTTGCACCTCTTGTCTCTTTACTAACAAAAAGTAATTTGTTCTCAATACACTTTTAGTAAGCTTTTTTCAATTTGAAATAATTGTTTGAGGGGGAAAAAACGGGTGTGAGGAAGTATGTGTACATTTGTTACCAAACAAATTTTGTCTCCTGTAGCTGTTGCATTTTATTTACCTTTCTAATTCAGTGCATACAAATGGATACACAGGTCATACCTGGAAATTTTCAGTTCTGAAAGCAGAATGTAACTTGCTATGATACAGATACCCTGGCAATCTCTACTTGGACCATGGTAGGGAAAAGAAGAAGAAACGAGTGGCCTTTGCAAATTCAGTTATTTATAGTTACTTTTTTTGGGCCTGTGTTTTCTCTTGTTCAGCAACCCTAATTACCAAAACTTCGCATTGATAAGTCTCAGGATTAACCTATGATTCTGTGAAAGGTCAGCAAAAACATTCAAGAATAAGAACACTGTGAAGTGGGCTTTTAACTCCACTTTCTTTCCTTATGTGCTACCGTGTCTTAACGTAAAAAAGTAACATTTCATTAAATGAAAATTTTCCTTCCGTTGTCCTATAGCATAGAAATCAGGTGATTTTTTTTTATACTTTTGCCTACTAGAATAATACGTTCTTTTGAGGGGACAAAATTAATGCTTCTGCTGCACTATATTGTCCATGATCATCTTCTCTACTGGCCAATATTCTTTAAATATTTGGTAAATGATATCAGACTTCTCAAAGTGACCTAAAACACACAAATTAATAGATTACCTGTCAGAGGAAACACTAGAGCAGATCTTATAGTAAGTGAAAATTTTTGTTCTTTCACCACTGCAGGACTATGTTTAAAATTTCCCTTACAAAATACACTGGAAATATATCCATGAGATAAAAAAATGTTCTCCAAGATTTTTATTTGGCAAGACAAAAGAGATACAGCCTAATATGTTGTCTTCCCTCCCCGTTCTCTCTCCTTTCGCATCCTGTCACATCTGTGTAGAATTTTTCAGAGGTTTTCTAAGGCAGCCTGCAGGGTCTCCATCTAATATTACATACAGAATTTTAAAGGCTTATTCTTAATTTTTTTTTTAACTTTCTTTCATTTTCTCTGTCTATGGCTTCAAACAAAGACACCTATCTACTGCCTAATATCAAGACTTTGTCAAAGCTAAATTCGCAATTTATATGTAAAATTCTTGAAGGAATTCGGGATAACCAGGGAAACACTTCACATATGGGGGCTGAAGTATCCAACACTTTGTAATATACCTAGTATGTGGCACTTCACAGTACAAAAATATGTAATGAGTTCTCTAAAACAGCAGTCCCTGACTGCAAAATATTTGTATTTACATCTTATAAGAGACATACATATGTCATTTCATTACATTTGCAAGCTTCTTTTCAATTCTACTCTTCTTCAGAGTAGCTCATGAATAGACATTATTTTTTTTGTCCAGAGTTTGGTCTTCTGCTTAGTTTGGTAAGAGTCCTTTGTCTTCATCTCTGCTTTTTTCCCCTCTGCTTTTCTTTAAAAAAAAATTAACAGGGTAGTGTAAAATGTCTTTGATTTCATAACATCTATTTTTCCTTTTTTTGCCGCCTGTATTTTTCTTTCAATATTGCATAGTTGATTCTGAGTTTATTTATGCCCATTAGGGGACTTGTGGTACACTTATCAATATTTTGAGCACAAATCAAATGGTGGCAAAGGCTCTCTTACTCACACCCATCAGTTCAGATCTTGACATATGAGACTGTGTCCTATTCAGTATGACTTTGTTAGACAGCTCTGAGATCATTTCAGTGTGCTTTGGTTTATTAAAGAACTGTTCAGTTGTCCAGTCATTTTGACAACTGTGTTCTTCCACACATGTAGGGAAAAGGGTGTACACAATGGTCAGATCTTTATGTACAGACTGAGATGCCTGTCTTGAATTCCCAGTATGCTGTTCTCCAAAAGAGTTATTGACAAAATGCTTTAATTGCCTCTCCACTGACTGTAAGCTGGATGTGCAGTAGACAAAATGCATCTCTCTCAACACAATCTGAGGAAAACAATGTTGAATAAGGCACTCATAACAAATAATAGACTACTCTGCCAATAAAATAAAAAGTAAAAGCATTTTCTTTCTCATCTGATGTGCATCATGTCACAACTTCTAATAATCCTGAGCTGATTCTTTCTTTGTAGGACGAGTTATGACTTAATCCATTGACCCAAGCAAACTCACTTTCTCTTCATTGCTGAAGACATTAGCAATTTATTGTTTGAAGGAATTTATAGAATTCATCAGTTATTGGTGTTATGTACACCAATGTGTACAATCAAAACATTACAGATATTAAAGAGTGAGAAAAATAATTGCATTAGAAACTACAATATGTTTCCTGACTCTGGCACTGAGAACACAGACAGTGTACTCTTTCCAAATATTTTAGTGGTAGATTTCATTTCTTCAAAATTTTTTGAATCTTACCTGTTAATTTTGTCTTCGTTTTGTTTGTTTATTTTTATTTTGCTAGTATACATAGGTAACAATGATATCCTGAGTTTTCTTCTGAAATGATTTATTTTTTAACCTCCTTTCTTTAACACTTTCAAGTTTTCCAAGCATCGCTTTTCATAGGCTAGGAAGTTGAAAATTTCTGGAATGGAGAAATGGTGATTGAAAAACTCTGAAAGGATTAATGGCAGTGAAACATATGCATCAATGTAGGTTTCATTCTGCCAGACTGGTGCTAAAATCAAAAGAGTAGAAAAAGAAAAAAAGGAATCAAAAGTGATATTTTTGAAAGTAGATGTTTTCATAAATTCAGGAAGGAAGGAAGGAAGGAAAAAAGGAAAGAAGGGAGAAAGAGAGAAAAAGGGAAAGAGAGAAGAAAGAAAGAAAGAAAGAAAGAAAGAAAGAAAGAAAGAAAGAAAGAAAGAAAGAAAGAAAGAAAGAAAGAAAGAAAGAAAGAAAGAAAGAAAGAAACCCCACATCATACTAAAGAAAAAAAGTCGACAGTCAATCAATTTACAGTGATTGTTTTTAACAGCATAGAAATCTCAAGACTTGTTGGCTAGAACTTCCAGCTGGTAGGTCAACTTCACTGTCTGCCATGAAGTAGCTAAATACTACATTTACCACTCTAGCTCCTCTTGAAGCATGTAGGCATGGATAAGATAAATTTAACTCACCTTGCTTCCATCATACTCCAGTACTAGAAAAAAATTACATTTATTTTCAGTTACCAATA
The DNA here is from genome assembly GCA_013397775.1 of Eulacestoma nigropectus. Taxonomy (NCBI): domain Eukaryota; kingdom Metazoa; phylum Chordata; class Aves; order Passeriformes; genus Eulacestoma; species Eulacestoma nigropectus. The sequence goes on along the minus strand of VZTE01005801.1, from coordinate 276,373 downwards.
AGGCTAAAGAGTATGTTCATTTAGTCTAAAAATTTGCATAAAATCCCAAGTAATACCTGCATTGAGTCTAACAATTTTTATTTGAATAACATCTCTTTCAGAGAAACACCGTTTCAAAGAGTTCGAGCAGTGGTGCTCCTACCTTTTATGGTGAGCTATTCTAGCAGCTAATTATTCCCACTGTTAAAATTTGCACTTTTTTTCCAGTTTTCTTTGCTCAAGATGCTGCTTGTTCAAGTTGTCATGCCTTTGTTTGCTAGATTAAAGATTCCTTGGGTTCTTTGTTGTTTGTGTACTTGATGTGGGCTCCGGAGGGTAACATTCACAAATTCTCTGAAATTTCCCCACCTTGTGATCTACACCTACCTACTAAGCAAAGTCAAAATGATATTAAAATAAAGGGGAAAAATGAAGCAAAGTAGGCATTCTCAGCTAAATGAGACTCGTTGATTTTGTAGGCAGGTATTCTTTTTCTCTCTTGAGTGGTGTCACTCAGAAAGTCCATTAATAATCTTATGTTCTACTTCCTTCCTGTATTTCAAAAATAGCTTCTTTTATCATTATTTTAATTTTAACAATCTAAAGACATAGAAATTTGTTGCCTGTCAGTATGTTGTGATGTAAGTGTAACTGTAAGTGATGATGTGTTCTAGGCACAAGTAAATGAAGTAAGAGGCAAAACATACCTGATTAAAAAAATAACAAAATGGCAGGCTTCTGTGATGGTTTTCCAACCTTTTGGCCAAGGCTTCTCTCTCTAAGAAATGCATACTAGATTTCTATGTGTCAGTGACTGTCAGAAATGATGATGAACGAAGGAAAGTCAGAAGCCAGGAAAGTAAAACAGATAACCTTCATTATCTTGTTTTCCGAGGACACTCTTTAATAGCAGTAGAGCACTGTAGTGGTTTACCATTATCTTTTCACCATCCGTGATGCAAGTGTTGCAAAAATCCAGAAATACATGCTGCTGCCAGGATTTCATATGCCCATTTCAAAAGTGGATTTAGTTTTGCTTGGTTGTGTATGGTGACAAGTGGCAGATAACTGTAGAAGCAAATATTTTCAGTTGAAAACTTTTGGGCAGATAAATGAAATTTGGCTGTTTAAATGACTAGTCAAGTTGTTTATCAAGAGTCCATTGTGGTGGGTATTTCTCCCTGGCACAGCTCAAGCTGCACAGAGGTGATATAGCTCAGAGGACAAAAGTGGCATAACTACTAAAGCGGATCACTCTATGTGCTGAGAAAACCTGCTTCTTGCTTCTGTATGGTGCACACGGACTCAGTGGTCTCAAAGTCTCAGGCTATGAGATGCTTTACTACATTTTTTAAGGGAAAAGAGAGACACTCTTCTTGTCTCACAAGTTGCTAACAAGCGTTCCACTGACACAATGAAACCAGGTAAGACTGTGTAAACATGTATCCCCATATAAAATAACTGATTTTTTAAAGAAGTAACTCCCCCTCTAATTTGAAATAATGTGTTAAAAGTTTGTTGCTTTGTTGTGGATTTTTTCATCCTAGCATAGTGAGCAAGTATTTATAGGTTCTTAAACCAGGTTAATCAGAGAAACTGATTTATAAGCAATCAATAGATAAGTAATTATACCTGTGAGCAGTAGAAATGTTTTCCTCAGTCCAAAAAAACCCAGAAAAACTGTTTCCATGTAAAGTGACAGAAATTCACGGTAATGCAAAGGTTGTGGTGAAATTACTTAAAAGTTCTTTTTTACCTTACATAAGAAAAACTAAAATCACCTAGCACTTCAAAGTTTTTTGTTGGGAATGCTTCCTTATTCCAAGGGACTCCAAATTTGCATCATTAGTATCATCTGGGTTTATTTAACCAAGGCAGCTACACATGCAACCTCTATCCACCTCCTGAGCATGGTGAAGAGTGTTTCCTTCATGTTTCTAAGGAGATTGCAAAACATATGAGATCCTCTCAGGCGTTTTAATCATTTCCCTTCCTTTTTCTTAGAAACTAACATTTCTTTGGAGAGACCATTTCCCCCTAGGAAACTTTGTCCTACTTCTTGGCATAATATAATGAATTGAAGATTTTCACAAAAGAGCTATCCTTTCAGGAGAAAAATGTATGACACTAAGGCTTTTTTGTGTACTGCAGCTCATTTCTTTATGCTAGAATGCAAATTAAATTAAAGGAAGACCACTATAATCTTCTAATCATCATTTTGTAAAGCCCATCAGTTGTACAATATGTGTAGCAAATGAATCACCTTGCAGTCATTAAGACAATGACATTATCTAAAATGTTACTTTATGTTGGACCCCACAAAAATATGGTAACTGATAAACATAGCTTTGTGAATTTCATAATCCTAAAATAGGTAGATTAGATAAAATACGTCTTGACCTTAGATGAAAAACTGCACTATATTGTTGTAGAAGGTTTGTCAGAAAATTTGGTTTTGAAACCTGGAAAAAGTGGAAGTTTATGTGATTTTTAATAGCAAAATAAAGAGAAAAGAATGGAGAAGTAATTTGGTGTACCAAGAAACTACAGTATGCAATAGTCTGGAGGGATGCATGGAGGACAGAATGAGCACATTTTTGAGAGCATTGTGTTGTCAGCAATACAAAACACATTTCTGAGGCAGGCATTCTCAATCATCTGCCTTTAGGACTGGCTGTCAGTTTTTTCCAAGTTTTCTAAGAACATTTATCGCTGCATAAGTAGAACTGCAGGGAAACACCTTTTCCAAATAATTTGACTAATTTTCCGAGCCATACCACATCATCAAGATGAAATGCATTTTTTTTGTATCAAAACCAACTTCAGATAATGAAAGCTGACAGAAGGTCCTTTGTTTTGGCAAATACAATATTTTAATTATTATGTCTACTAGACACCTCATTAGTGATTACCATTTTGAGCATAGAAGTCTAATATAAAAGTCCTTTGTCTCAGCTCTCTAATGATGTAGAAACAGATATAAAGGTCTGTTTTCCAATTTCTGAAAGTTTTTTTTCCTACACGCATTGTTTGTTAGTCTTTTTAGGTCTGACTTTTGAACCCTGTTAAAAGACACGTAGACAGGACATGCTTCCTTGCTCGTTCTGTAAATATTTTACTAGGTTTTAGATCAAATAAATGAAAAAACAACTTCTTAAGTCTTCTAAAAAAGGTGTGTCGTAAGTAAAACCTTCCATGAAGACCAACTGGATTGCAGTGCAGGCACTACTGGGTGTTCATCCAGTATTCATACTCATTGCTTTAGGGTTGTTATGAGTATTTTCTGATATAATTCCACAAAACATACTGTTTACTGAGGACTATCAATGCATTATTAATTCTCTTTATTTCAGAAGGTTAGTTTAGACATAATAAAATAATTAGTCTTTTCTGAATATCTTTAAGTGCAGTTGCAGATATGCTTTTCCATCATTGTGATTTGTTAGTACATGCTGATAACACCACAACCTAAGGAGTCTACATGAAAATTAATTAGGCTGTTTTTTATTGGAGAGCATATGAGGAGATAAATGGCTCATGATAAATGAACTCTCAGGCCACAAACTGGAGCATTTATTGATTCACTGGCCATTTATCCTGAAATTTACTCCCTAGAAAAAAGAATATTGCTACATATTTAAATAAAGGTTTTGAGTATTATGCTAACCTTTCACCAGGCAGTAATAAGTGTCCTAACCAAACTCATTCTGCTTTGCTTTCCATTCATTTTGCTGTCATCACCAGCATTATAATCCTCTGCAGAGGCTCAGCAAATTATAATGGGTTTATCTGGAATATAAAGTTGTAAGATCCAACCTTCATACATTCTTTATATCCTCATGGTGTCTAACAAAAAAATATTCAAATCTTAAATTAATTCAGGTATCTATATCCAAATACACTTTAAATGGGTATCCCATTTCAGTCAGAAAGGTTACAATCTGTTGGGCTTTTTGGAGTATTGGTAGAGCTTATTATGTGATATCAGATTCAGTTTTAATATTTGATGCATAGGCTGATTAAATATTAGTTCCTCATAAAGCTTCTAACACATATATGCACAGTTAATACCCAGCATTTATGCTTCTAAGATAGTTGAGACATAAGGGATTGTTTAACTCTGTGGGGTTTTTTTGCCTTTGGCTAGTCTAGATGTACTTAATTATAAAGTTTAAATTCACTTGGGTTTTGTAAACCATTTAGGCACAAAAAAGCAGAATAGTCACAGCAAAGATTCCTTTTAGAGTATGTCTTAATTGAGGATAACACTCGTTTTTTCTTTCTTGTTTTTTAAACTCCTCCCCTCCAGGCTCTTTCTAGAGTTATGAACTTGACTGCCTGAGAGAAAAACTATTTTAAAAAAGAAAGTAAGCCATGGAAATATTTGTAATTGGAGAGTCTGATCTTTAAGGAGTGCATTCTTTAACATGGATTCACATGGGACATGTGCATGAAAGTCAAATATCAAGTTTCAGACACTTGGGAAAAAAATAGTGGGCTCTCAGAGAATGCTGAAATAGAGAGGAAAAGATGGCATCAGAGATATGGTTTCTGGAATGGTGGTCAGTAGCCAGGCCTTTTCCACAGCACAGTTCCTGCTGGAGAATGTTTCTTATATTGTTAACTGATAGTCACCTTAGACACTAGTTTTAGTTGCCAAGTGAAAGATTTTCAAGAATGCTCTGTCTGTCCTGCATGGTGTAGCAGAAGCTAATGGAGTGAGACAGAAAAGAAAACTGACTTGGCTGATTAGGAAATTCTAGGGATACAAAGATAAGGAGGAGGAGGATGGTTCTCTAATAAATCATCTGAAATAGAAAAATATTCACGGCTCTTACTGGCCCCAGAAAATCTGCCATTAATAGCACGAGAGGACAAAGACATCTGACAGATTTTAAAGGCACAAAGCTTCCTTGAAGTATTTTACACAGGGGAAAATCTTGGTCTTAAAGAGGACAATATTTTTTCTAGAATAATTCTCTCATACTCTCTGTTCTAGTAAAGCACAATTGCTTTGACCTGAAACAAGCCCTCCTTCCCTGAAAGGCTTGCCTAGGGTCGCCTTCCAGAGCAAAAAAGAATTTCAAAATCAGCTTAACTGCAATACTGCTTGTGCTACATAGAACAGAGAACACACTATATATAAAAAGTAAAATGGTCTAGTAATGTGACACATCTTATTTATTGACTATTCTTGTCCTTAGCCATTAGGTTTTGATGCCTGTTAGAACCAAGGTCTAACCATTATGGTTGGTATTATTTCATTATGCTAACCTGTGTCATTCTAGGATCATCTGCAATTCTGTGCTCAATTTAACCCAAAGGCTTGAATTCACTGATCTAGCCAGCAGTGTCTGGTTGGACTAAGAAGTCTAAGGTGGATAGATTTTAAATTTTTTTCAGTGCTGTTCGTTAGGAGAGTAGTGTGCCTTAACCACATTGCTCTGAAAGACTTTGTTCTTATACTTTTTTTAGTATTAATTTTGCTACTATTGCTTCAAGTTGCAGAGAATTATCTTGAATTGAGAGAAGTCCATTATATTTAGGATGAAGTTAAGAAAAATCAAGATTTGAAAAAGTGATGACATTTATTAATTCTAGAAATGACATAAGTCTCTCCTGTGTTTCCTACTCATAATGACTTTAAATCACCCCTTCAGAAGTTCAATTCACTCCAATTAAAAAAACCCCAAGGATTCATTCATTTAGGGAATAGTCCCCTGGTCTCTATGCCCATTAGTTCCACAGAATGTTTAATGGCAGAATCTTGGTCTTACTGGTTAAGTCTACATATTGTTCGTTGAAAAGACAACAGTTTCATCAAACATGCTGATGAATGTCTGTGTCACAGTGGTGCAAAAATGGTGATTAGAGCATGCTGGTGGGAAATGGAGAGATTTATATCCTTGCAGGTAGAACACGTTCTGAAGATTAAAGGATTTGTTATTGCTTTCTCAGCTGTTCTTTCAAGTAGATCAAGTGTGATCCAGATGCTATGTAGATGAGGATCTGAATCATGTAAGGGAAATAGTTTATATAGAAATCTGAGGTTGGAAATTGCCGGTGATTGAGACACGGACTTCGCCGGGTCCGATGAGGACTGTCCAGCCCTCATGTCCTCTGTGGCTCACCCACAGCTCTAGTCCCTGATGCAGGGCACCATTTGTAGCGACTGGGACACGGACCCAGACCGGCAGGGGATCTGAATTGTTTATTCAAAGAAACGAGCTGGTTTTATACTCTTCTTCAAGGCCCAGTATTTCCTTACATGGCAACACGCACTACCTGACCTATCCCATGCTGCCACATCAGCAACACTTGCTGGATGTCCTTCTATGGGGTGATCACGCACTGTTCAGCCGTCTGTCAGCTTCCGGCAGCCCCTCTCTGTAGGGTGCTGCCGTGTGACACCTCCTCCCCCAGGGTCCGGCGGAGACAAGCCTCTCTGTGCTGCCGTGTGCTCCTTTGTTCCACAGCCTGTAACTCAACTCCATCCCATCTCTTCCCACAGGAGATAACCAAAGTAGAACAGATCTAGAAAATCCCTGAAATTTGTTGTTTTGCAGCCTTCAGAATTTTAATATAAAATGTATTATCATACACAATCCTTATACTAAGAAACTGCAATTTAAGAAACTTGAATTGAGAAACAACTTTTGAAATAATCCTGAGTTAGTGATTAGATATATCTGTTCTTTTAACATGTAAAATCTACAGACAAAGATCATAAGGAAGGATTCATACAAAATATAGCTATCAGAAAGGATACTTACCTTGGTCAATCAAGTGTGCTGAAAAAGAAAACAATATAAATATAAAAATTAAATCAAACCCTTCCACTGAAATAAAAAACACCTAATCTTTCCTTATGAATGAAATTGCATATCTAGACTTGCCAGGGCCGATATCAATTTGTATATCTGCGACATAATTGGTAATGAACAAGTGTAGCTGGTTCAATTAACTTCTGTAACTGATTTGAAGCACTATTTTGTGTTTTAATGTATGTATAATTTACTAATTTTTACTAGTGAAAGGCTTTTCATGGTTTTTGAATGATAGTACTTTTCAGGCTAGGCACCAGCTGAAAAAATGGAGAAGTAAAAGTAAGTAAACATTCCTAAAAGACTTACTTAATTTTTTTTTTTTTTTTTTTAAATAAAAGATAACTCTGAAAACTTAGCAAGAAATAGAAGGAAAATGAAAATCTGAGACTAAAGCTTGAAACAACCTAATAAAATAACAGCAACAAACAACAACAACAAAACAAATGAACTGATAAAACCCTCTAGTCAGAAAAAACCTCACTGATTCTTTAATTAAACTACTGTCCCTTTAAGGTCTTTACACTGAAATTCCTTTAGAAGTCTGTGAGCTTTTTGCTGAATTAAGCAGTCAGCACTATATTTAGAGAATGCCAGAAAAAGTACTGGAGAAATCATATTGAGAATAGTACCTACTGGAATTCTACATACTTTAGAGAGATGAATAGTTGAAAAAGCTCATGTTTCAGAGGTAGAATGTCTCAAGAACAATAATTTAAGTAATTTTTTTTGTTCAGAACAGCATCTGTTTCTTCATGGTGTGGTCAGGATTATCTCATTATCTTCTCCAGTAACTAACTTCTGTGCAAATTAAATTCATGTAGGAATGCTCTGAAATGTACAGCCAAATTTTGTATGTTGTTATAATATTGTGGTATGCATTGACAGTTTTTTTGTCTTTGGCTTTTGACTAACACTAAGGATTAAACTATAATTTCAAACAAAAAGGGGTTTTGTGAAGTAAAATACTCTCAGCTACATAATTGGAGATAACATTCTTTATGTATTTTGGAGAGGCTGTTGTTATATATTCGCTCTTCCGTTTTAGGAAGAAAATGAAAGATTGTAGAGATAAGCAAAAGATTAAGTGAATATCTCAGCTATCTCTATATGAATGCCTCTGTCCTGACACTTAGAAGTTTGTTAATATTGCACTAGGATTTTTTTAATCAAATATAGGTTTCAAACATATTGCCTCACAGTAAGGCTTCTGTTTAACTTACTAACACTGCAATGTTGTGGGTAATGGCATTACACCTGAGTGAAAACTGCATAATCAACAAAAATCCTTCTATCCATAAGGTACAGGCATAGCCACCCAAAGATGTGAGAATGATGATGTGATAGGAAAGCCAGTTAGCACAGACCCTGTCACTCAGGCTAGTGATCTGTTACAGAGCAGCTGGCCACATTCCCATCATTTTAAAGTAGATACACACTAAAAGAACAAGAAGTGTGGTGATATACAGTTGCAAGAGAACAAAACTACTAGGACTGGGAAGGACTGTAGAATTTGAAATCTGAAGAACTAGATCTGACTACAGTATTAGACATATCTCAAAGAGACATTTTGTATCTGAAATAAGGTAGACTAATATGGGATAAAGTATCCAGAAACCATATCCTCTGAGTGCAGAGGACTAAGAAGGAAGTAAAGTATTAATTAACATTATGTAAAGAGATAAACAGGTAGAAGAAGCTGGAAAGACCAGTGCAGTTGCTTGAAAAGGGAAAGAATTACATTGCTGCCATCTTTTATATACAAATGTATCTTTAACATTGCAGTAGTTCCCATTTGACTGATTTGACTTTTCTGGGCTAGAAGCTTCTCAGTGACTGAAGCACAACACAGTGCTTTCTAACTCCACAGAACAGAGCCATGCTCTACAGCCCTACTATCAACAGCAAATGCAAGATTTTATCTTCTTTTCAAATTTACTGCAGACACATACCTGCAGTTTGAGAAGAAAGCAAGCTACTGGGGTGAATATTTTTTGCCTGATCTAGTTGTGAAAAATACCTTTGTGCTGTAAGTTTAGTAGCTACTTGTGCTCTGACAATTTCTAGAGACCATAATCTGTGTCACCATGATATGATGAATTTTGGGGACATATGAGTGTGTTCTTTCTTCAAGAATCTTACAGTGTAGTTTTAGACAGGACATGACAAATGGTTGTAACTGAAAAAATCCTAAACAAACAGAAAAGCCAAATCAAACCAAACCAAACCCACAACAAAACCAGCCAACCAAAAAGAAAAACAGAGAAGAGGAGAGTGAGAACAAGGGAATTAATGACAAGAACAACTGTCTTTATCACTCTGTTATTTCTGACTTGTTGGTAATCAGATCCTCAGGACCTACAGAAAAAGAAGAAAACATTATACTGTGCTCTAATACTTTGTATCATCATCATCCTCTAGACCATGAGAATGAATCAATGCTCTGCCATTTTTATTTGATTTTTACTCTTTTGCATGAGACTAAGATGTCAGCCTTTGAATAAGTAATGTATTCAAGCTGTAATACCGTAATGCTCTTTTACTTTGACCTTTAGATCAATAGTCTGACTGAGAGTGTTTGGTCCTCGTATTCTTTTCCTGTTTAGAAGCTGCCTGAGCAATAGAGCATAGAATTTGATTGTTTGCCAATCAAAGGATAAAATAATAAAGGGCTAAATTTAGAAATCTATTTAAAAGGACTAAAAGTTTTGGTGATTTATTCTAAAGAAAAGATATAGAATGGTAACATAAACCTAAAGCCCTTTAAGTCAAAGTTTGAAACAGGAATAGAAAAACTACCAGCCTGGAACATAATGAATTTAAAAAGGGACTTTGCTGTTTTGATCCTCTACAGAGCTCAAATTATCTTCAAGATTATCCCTTCCCTTTCCCAAAAGTGTGTTTGCATTCTCTTGCAGAAGGAAAGAAAAAAATCTGACACAGAGATACACTGAGATTTTACAGAGATTTACTTATGCAGTGAGTAAACTATTAACAGTTTAGTTCCAAAATTTCAAAGCATTTTTCCACTGACTGGGCATTTTAACTGCTGCCAAGTGACTTAGACACAGGCATGGGAGGATCTGTTTAGCTTTACTGTCAAATAATGAGAAGACTACTAAAACTGTAAATTTTAATAAAAATGTTTACTGAAACCTATTGGGAAGAGTCAGAAATTCTGTATAAGTGATATTTCGACTTTGTTGAAACCAGGACAGCCTTTTCTTAAAAAAATCTCCTTTGAAACAAAACTGCCAACATCAGAATGACAAGAATCATGGGCTGATTGAGTCTGTAAGGGAACTCTAGAGGTCGTCTTGTCCAACCTTGCTTAAGCAAGGTTACCTAGAGCTGGTTGCCCAGGACTGCGTTCAGATGGCTTTTGACTGTTTTCAAGGGTGGAGACTTCACAACTGATTTGGGCAACCTGTGCCAGGGCTCTGTGAACCTCTTACTTTAAAAAATTCATCTCCTTATGTTCATGTGGACCTCCCTGTGTTTGCTTTTGTGCCCATTGTGTCTTGTCCTCCCACTGGGCCCCCCTGAAAACAGCCTGGATCTATCCCCCTTTCCCCCTCCCTTTAGATCTTAGTACACATTGGTAAGGTTCGTTCAGAACCATCTTTTCCCTAGGCTAGAGAGTCCCTCAGTCTTTCATCATATATGAGATGCTCTGGTTGCCTAAACCTCTTAGAGGCCTTTGCTTGTCTCTTTCCTGTAGCCTTGCATCTCTTTTGTGTTAGGAAATTGTCTTGGGGTGATTTTATGATGGTTAGTCTCTTCCCTGTTCATCTACTTTATGCCCAAAAATACTTGCTGTAGATTTAAGGTGAGTCCAGGCGGAGCGGAGAGCCTTGGGGCTCTTTGGCAGGCTTTTTCAAAGCCTCATCCCCTGCCCAGGTGTCCAGGTGCCATGCAGTCTGGATTTTTTTTGCTTGGCTAGCTAGGGTTTTTTTTGTTAGCTTAGGCAAGAAGCTTTTTTTCCTCGCCCTGGCCTTGAAGAGGCTGCAGCAGAAATTCTTCGGTGGCTTTTGGAAGTGAACTGGACAGTTTGGTTTTGGTTCAAGATCAGAGAGAACAACTGGCGGGAGAACAATCAGCTGGGACTGGTGGGAAAGGCGAGAGGCCTTTCCGTTTCAGCCCCAGACCTTGGAAAAAGCCAAGCTGGCGAGAGAAAGCACAACAAACCCACCATCTTCATCTGCTGTGAAGAGGAGACCAACAGCAGAGATTCACCACGTTCACATCTGTTTCTCAAGCTGCTGTATGAACCTTTTTTTTTTTTCCCCTGAGAGAGGAGCTGGCACCATTTTTCTCCCCCGCCATGTGGCAGGTATTTTTTTCTTTCCTTTTTTTTTTTTTTTCTTTTTTGGGGTTCTCTTCCTATGTGTGTGTATTTAGGGGAAGGACGGGTGGGGTGCAAGGTCTGGCATTTATTTACCTTTTACTGTGCCATGTGGGCACTCTGTTGCTCGATAAACGATTGGGTTTTTTTCACTTTTCATCCACTAGTATTCATTTCCTATTGGCAGATAGGGGTTCTTGGAGACCTTTGTTTTTTTAGGGGAAACACTAATTCCAGAGTGTTTTTCTCCTAAATTTTTCTCTACATGAAGACAGAAATGTAGAACAGTATCCAGGGCTCCAGTGTTCTAGTGTCCTCACCAATAATGAGGAAGGACCTTGCCTTGCCCCGCTGGCAATGATGTGTCTGATGCCGCCAAGAATGCTATCAGCTTTCTTTGCCCCAAAGACACAATGCTGGTTCACGTTCAGTATGGGGTCCACCAGGACCCCCACGGCTTTCTCTGCCAAGGGGCTTTCCAGCTGGGCAGCCACCAGCATGTAACAGTGAATGAGGATTTTCCTCCCTAGGTGCAGGCCTTCACACTTCCCCTTGTCAAACTTCATGAGGTTCCAGACAGCCCAATTCTCCAGCCTGTCAAGAGCCTTCTGAATGGCAGCAAAAACTTTTGCACATCAGATGTTCTTCCTAGTTTTGTACCATCTGCAAACCTGCTGAGGGTACAGTCCACCTCATCATGCAGATCATTAATCAAGTAAGATTGGCTTCTGAGATATACCACTAGCTGCTGGCCTCCAACTAGACTTTGTTCCACTAATCAGTGCACCCTAGACCTTGACATTCAACCAGTTTTCAGTTCAGTCCTTTTCTTTGTGATATGATCAGCCATCACAACTATCTAGAAAGCTTTCTAATTGCAAATGTACTGAAGAATGCCTCACTGAAGACTATTTGTGCCATTGCATTTTCTTCCTGTACCCTTTTTGTCTCTACTAGTATTTTGCACCAATTTCCAAATGGCACACATCAACTTTAAATGAGTTATGGTGTCGAATTAATAATATCTAAGAGGGATTGTATGAAGTGTAGGAAGGAAAAGAAATCTGGGAAATTTAAAATGCTAGAGCTATTAGGATGTGTGTGTGGAGAGTAAAAAATTGTTTAAGGACTTTGTAGCTACCCATATTTTATTCATTGTGCTAAAAACTTGTGACATCCTGTTTTCTGAAATATCTCTCATGAGGTCAGTACTGTTCCTGATTGCACTGGAGGGTGTATAAGATTAGTATAACATTCTTGTCAGTATTTGCCTGCCAATCTGGAGGAACCACTTAAAAGCACAAAATGTTCATTGAGGAACTATGCCATGATTTTATTTTGAGCTTTTTGACATGAATATTTGTTCCCTGGCTGTTTCTGACACATTTCTGGCTTTTCCACGTGTCATTCCTGTGACCACTTTAAACTATTGCAAAGTAATGTTTTAGTCTCTGTGAATGCTCACAAGGAATTTGCCTATACAACAAAAAGTGGTGAGTTCTACAGAAATGTTGAAAATGGTCCTGTTTGGGTGATGTTATCTAATGTTAAATTTACACTGACTTTCAATATTTTACTTTTGAAATAGCTTTAAATAATTAATCCTAAATTTTTGTTGCTTTGGTTTGGCTTGGTTTAGTTTCAGTTTGTTTTCTTTTTGTTCAGGCAAACCCTAGCAGACAAGGTATATTATTGCTTAGTAAGAATATTAATTAAAATCCTCCCCCACATAATCACTCATAGTAATTATTTTGTATTCTTTTCTAATGTGTAGATTTCCATAGTTTTGTGTGACTGTAGTATCTAACTTGTGCAAACTAGAAATAACCAATGATGGATAAAATAAATTTTAAACAGAGCTCAGTTCCACTGAAATTGAGTATATTCTCAAAAAACCCTCCCCCCAAAATCTGCTATAAGATATCAGCCATCAGTAAGCAAGAATAGTATTCCACAATCAGTTTAACTTGCAATGTCAAAAAGACTAAATGGTACTTACATTAAAAAAATATGCATAGGGGAAAAAAATACTACCAAAATATTTATTGCTATTCATTTTCTCTCATTTTATGAAAGATGATCACAAATTATTAAAAAAATAATTACTTCTATGTTTTCTTTTAGAATTTATCCTCTTTTCATATAACCAAATCCTTTGGTTTTGTAGACTGGTGTACTCTGCTGCTATAGTTTTTACCGTAGCAAATTCTTCAACAGATCTGTAGTTTCATTATATGTCAGGTGACTTCTGGATACAGCAATGTAAAACATTAGGACGTGATAGTTTGGTTTAGGCAAAAAACCTAAAATCCTAAATCACTGAAGATTAATTTTGGACCATTTCCCAGTGCGAGTAGGAGCAACACTTTTTTTGGTGATGTTGGCTGGGATGTAATTGGGAATAATTTACTGGGAAGGAATAAAGTTTAGGTCATAATCCCCTACTAGATTTCTGGATGATCGTGTATCTCTTGCTCATCTGTATATTTTAGTCTCAGTACAGCTGTAATTGTAAAAGTATTAGGGTCTCCATACAACTCTGTAGCCAGTGAGCCTGTAAATCTCATCTTAATGTGATCTTTGCAATCAGAAAAATCGTCTTCAGCTGAGGCGACCAGATCACGTTCTTATATATTTTTTCTTGACTGAATTTGCTTCATCCACATGTGCCTTCTCTTTTTTACCATCAGCAACATTTGAAAGCTGTAGAGTCATATACAAAACATGGTAGTGTCAGATTTCATCAGATTCTTTGATTTACATTAACTGTGTCTGTCTCTTCATTTTAAGTAGTTAGATGTCGATGTCAAAGACAATGGAAAAACTATTCCTAAAGCATAAGATCCTAGACTTCCATAGTGAGTTGGCCCTGGCTGGATGCCAAATACCCAACAAAGCTGCTGCATTAACTCTCTCCACAGCTGGACAGAGGAGACGAAATGTAACAAAGGGTTCATTGAGGTAAGGACAGAGAGAGATCCCTCACCAAATACTGTCATGGACAAAACAGAATCAAATGAGAGATATTAATTGAATTTATTACTAGCAAAAGCAGAGCAGGATAATGAGAAATAAAATAAGACCTTGAGAAGACTTTCCCCCAACCCCTCCCTCCTTCCCAGCTCTCCCTCCTGCCCCTCAATGGCACAGGGAGATGGGGAATGAGGGTTATGGTTGGTTCATCACATGCTGTTTCTCCCACTGCTCAAGGGAAAGGAGTCCTTCCCCTGCTCCATTGTGAGGTCCTTGCCACAGGAGACAGTTCTCCATGAACTTCTCCAGTGTGAGTCCATCCCACGGGCAACAGTTCTCTACCAACTGTTCCAACACANCATCCCACGGGCAACAGTTCTCTACCAACTGTTCCAACACAAGTCACTCTTCCATGAGGTGCATGTATCCTTCCGTGTGTCCTTCAGGCACAGCCTGCTCCAGCGTGGGTCCCCCATGAGGTCACAAGTCCTACCAGGAAAGCTGCTCCAGCGCGGGCTCCTCTCTCCATGGGTCCGCAGGTCCCTGTCAGGAGCCTGCTCCAACATGGGCCTCCCAGGGACCCATGAGCACGTTCCTCTCTGGCATCCATCTGCTCCAGTGTGGGTCTCCTGCATGTGCTGCAGATGGACCTCTGCATCCCTGTGGCCCTGCGTGCGCTGCAGGGGCACAGCTGCCTCACCATGGTCTGCACCACGGGCTGCAGGGGAATCTCAGCTCTGGCTCAGCCTGGAGCACCTCCTGTCCCTCCTTTTGCACCACCCTTGGTGTCTGCAGAGTTTTTCCTCTCACAAATCCTCACCCTGCTATTCTCTGGCCACAATTACATCTGCATAATAACTTTCATTTCTTCTTAAATATTATCACAGAGACATTACCACTGTCATATCTAATACGTCCAGCCTGGGGTAGGGGTGGGTCTGTCTTGGAGCCACCAGGAATTGACTCTGCCAGACATGGAGCTTCTCCCAGAAGCCACCCCTGTAGCCCCCTACTATCAAAACCTGGCCACACAAACCCAATACAACTTCAATAAAGCAAGCAGCAAAGCAAGTCTCCACTACATTCCTTAAATTCTACTCATTTACCTGATAGGCAAATTATCAGAATCAGCATTCATCAGAGGTGGTTTCATCTTCGATACCATGAGAAGGTGTGTCTCAGTTTTGAGACAAGTTTAGGAGAAAAACACTCTGGAAGGAGTGTTTCATCTAGGAAAAAACACATTCCAACAATCCCCTTCTGCCAATAAGAAATGAGTACTAGTGGATGAAAGTGAAAAAACCCAACCATTTATTGACAAACTGAGTGCTTACATGGCATGGGAAAAAAAAGGGT
Organism: Eulacestoma nigropectus; assembly: GCA_013397775.1. Taxonomy (NCBI): domain Eukaryota; kingdom Metazoa; phylum Chordata; class Aves; order Passeriformes; genus Eulacestoma; species Eulacestoma nigropectus. Next base: position 260,896 of record VZTE01005801.1, on the reverse strand, counting down.
AAATAAATGATAGATATTGAACTATCAGACCTTATTCCCCACCCTCTCACACACCCACACCAGAACAAAAAACCCAAAAATGTGAGGGAAAGAAAAAATACCACAATGGCCAGCAACGTGCTGAGGAGAGAAAATGGTGCAGGCTCCTTTCTCAAGGGGAAAAACCAAAAGGTTCATGCAGCAGCTCGGGCAAAAACAGGTAGGAACTTGGTGAATTTCTGGTGTTGGTCCCCTCTTCGCAGCAGATGAAGCAGGTGTGCTTTCTCTCGCCAGCTCAGCTTTTCCGAGGTCTGGGGCCAAAAGGGAGCAGCGCCTCGCCTTTCCGGCTGGTCCTGGCCAACCCTTCTCCCGCCGGTCATTCTCTCTGATCTCAGACCAAAACCAAACTGTCCAGTTCACTTTGAAAAAAGCTGCCGAAGGATTGCTGTTGCAGCCTCTCCAAGGCCAGGGAAAGGAAAAAAACCTTCTTGCCTAAGCTAACAAGAACCCAAACTAGCTAAGCAAAAAAAACCACAGTCCGCACGACACCTGGACACCTGGGCAGGGGATGAGGCTTTTAAAAAGCTCACGGAAGAGCCTCAAGGCTCCTTTTTCCCTCTGGACCCACCTACAGCAACCATTTTTTGGGCACAGAGCAGATGATCAGGGAATAGACTAATTGTCATAAAATCACCCCAAGAAGGGGTGATATGCTGCTCTACCAAACTGGAACCTTTTGCAATAGCAACAAGGGAATTTATCAGCAGGATTACACAAGGCTTAAAGAGGCAACGTGGAGGAAGGAGTTACAGGATTAACTCCCCAGTACTAAAACTGAAATAGAGGAGAGTGAAGACACTAGTGTTAAAAGCCCTGTTTTTGTTAACAGCTTCATCTTAAGATTTTTGTCTGTAAAAAACAAACCTCTCAGACAACAAAAAAGATGGCATCTTTGTCCTTACAGCATCGTTAATGATGTCTAATAGGGCAGAGGTAAGTACTGCAGGAGAAAAGTTTCAGAGAATCAGAAGTTTCAGAAGTTTTAGTTGTTTTGGCTTTGTTCTTTAGAATATTCATCTCTCATTATTCAGAGAGCTTCTGAGAATATCCCCTTTTGTAAAGAACACTGGAAAGAGAGTCAGAAAAGTGGCATCTTATTAGCTTACAGCTCTCAGAATTAATTTCCTTCCTTAAACTACACAGCAGTCCTGCTGGGCTTTAAAGCTCCATGCCCTATTTTATTGGTCAGAACAAGAAATTAAGAAATCCATGAGTCTATGGCCTCTAGGTATACTTTTGAAAATGTGTTTACCAGCTCCTTCATTCTATTTTATAGTACTGAGTTTAACAAGGTTAGAAAGATGGGATTAGATATTTACTCACATGTAGCATATGTAAGATGAAATGCACATCACTCTAATTATCCATTAAAACAAGTTTTTGATGAATTCTTGACCTCTCTCCAGTTCCACATGGTAAATCCTCTGACTGAATATAGCCAAACTGATCAGTTAGATTAAAGACCCTTAAAAATTCAATAACATTTTTGAATTGTATATTGGCAGGTTCCCTCACTCTGCATATACTGAAAAAAAAAAAAAAAAGATAATCCCAAACCAAAAAATTGAACTATAACAACAAACCTCCAGAAAACCAGCTCCAAACTCTGCTGGGCTTGATTGCTTGTGGGCCATTTATTTTTCTGTTGGCAGGGCAGACTGGAGTTGTGATGGACAAAACTCTGATGTGTCAGAAAGGACACCCTTGGAATCGTGTTTTGTCTCTGTATTGGCTTGAACGATAACACTAAGCAGGTACACACATAGAAGTACAAAAATAATTGTCTGTCTTCATGAAAGGTCTTGTGCAGTTAGGCCAGTCCTTTTCCAAGCCTCTAAAGAAAAATTCCAGAGAAAAATCATCACATTATTTCAAGAGTTAATATTTCTCACAGATTATACTGGGGTGTCATAGTTTAACCCCAGCCAGCAACCAAGCCCCACGCAGCTACTCACTCACTCCCTCACCAGCAGGATCAAGGAGAGAATTATAAGGGTAAAAGGTAGAAAACTCATGGGTTTAGATAAAGGCAGTTTGATACATGAATCAAAAGCTGTGCACAGAGGCAAAACAAAATGAGGGAGTCATTCACCACTTCCATTGAGCTGTCAGGTGTTCAGCTGTTGGGGAAGATGAAACAGGAAAGCCTTATAAGTATGATTGCCTGGCAAAAGATGCTGAGAATATGGAAACTATAAGTGAGATTGAAATGAAAGCATACTTTGAGATACCAGGCCTTAGTTACTGAACAACTGGAAAACAATGGTATGGCCGATTCAAGGTAATCCCCTTTGATTGAACAATACCTTCTGCTAGCAGACAGGTCCAAGGGTCAAAGCAGACCCTGCTGGCTTGGCAGAAGGGGTCCAAAGAGTAGTTTTTAGGGTTTAAAATATAACGCAGTATGGTAATGCAATGATTCTTATAGGCTGTATGTAAATGCTATAGGATTTGTATCTTTTACTAGATTGGTTGATGAAAATTAGAATATTCAACACAGAAGAAGATTTATTGTATTGTAAACGAGAATCTTGCGCTCTTACACCTCTTCTACATACGCTCTTGCACTTCTTCTTCTTTACTCTCTCTCTCTATTGCTTCCCACTTTTCTGGCCTGCTTCTAGCTGCGGCTGGCAGCTCCAAGCAGGTCCCCTATACCCAAGCCCTTAGCAATAAACCTCATGCTCTAAGACCTAACTTCAGAGATGTCTCGTCTCCATCCATCCCGACCGTCCATACCGAGGCAGATCCTACATTCAGCCATGTCCAGGACAGCAGGGCCCCATCAAGTGTAGTGGGCACTTCGGAAGACAAATGCCATCACTCTAAATTTCCCCCCTGTTCCTTCTTCTTCCCCTCACCTTTTATACTGAGCATGATGGTCTAGAATATTCTTTTGGTCAGTTTGGGCCACCTGTCTCGTCTGTGTCCCCTCTCAACCTCCTATGGACCTCCAGCTCCCTCATCAGCCTGGCAGTACGAAAAGTAGAAAAGGCCTTGGCTCTGTGCAAGCCCTGCTCAGTGATAACAAAAATATCTCTCTATTATCAACTGTTCAGCACAAATGCAAAACACAGCCCCATGCCAGCCACTGTGAAGAAAATTAAATCTCCCCCAGCCAAAATCAATATATGGGGGAAGGGTCCTTTTGTCCTATTATTTTCAATTCCATGATCCTACATACAGTATACATAAAAATATCTCAAATTATATGCTTTAGCACATGAAGTAAACTTTTTCATCTTATAGTTAATTTCTTGTTATGTCACAATCATTTGTTAGCTTTAATCCTGGGTTGAGGTAACACTTCATGTGTGTGCCTGTAACCAAAGCTGTTACTGAAAGATAAGTAACACACTAAGGAAATACTCTCTGTGTCTGCTACAGCAGAGACACAAGCTCTTGAGGAACAAGGTACCTGTGCAGAAAGAAGTTGCAGCGATATAAGGGACTTGCTGGAGCCAGAGACATTGGTCGTGGCATCTGTGAGAGGTGTGCACTGGTGAAGGCGCTATGCCATCAGGTATTGGAGCTGGATTTTGTGTGACGATTCTCAAACACTGGCACAGGCTGTCCTGAGAAGTTGTGATCTCCATCTTTGGAGCTATTCAAACACCCAGACACAGCCCTGAGTAACCTGCTGCTGATAACCCTGCTCTGGGAAGGGGTTGGACTAGTAGATCTCCAGAGCTGCTGCACTATCTCAGGCACTCAATGAGTCTGTGATTTCTGTAGCAACTTCTTTGACAATATGCTACATATATCAGCACTTGAAGATCTTCCTCTTTGCATTAGTATGACCCTCTCCTGCTTATTTTTTTTTTTTTTTTTTTTATTTTAAATATGAGTGTATTTTTAAATTTTTATGACCCTCATTTTATTCACTATGAAGCCAGTGGTAAAAATCTGTCTGCTTGATATAGTTGATGATCAGATCTTGCTGGTCTACCATTGATAGTTTTTAAAAATACATATTTTTAAACATTTATGTGTAGTATTATATTTTCTTTGGGTCTTGTCTCATGGTGATTTACCCCCTGATAACTGTAATTTTTCTTGTTTATCAGTTCCTTTTTCTGGTTCTCTCAGTGCTGTCCTAATGTCAGCTGAACACTGTTTACACCGTAAAATTTCAAATTACCCAAATAGTGACAGCAGGCCCTGAATCTGTAAAAGCAAATTTCTTTTTGCTCCCATGGTACTGTTTTCCTCATTCTAATCTCAGGTGTTCTATGCAAAGTGTTCTATCTTCATGGACAGAGCAGGTCATAATACAACCTTGATTTCATGCTGAGATAAGACAGAGTTCTTAGGATATTCATGATGAGATTGACATTCATAGTAGTCTTCAAGACTGTGCTTTCACTTGCTTGTTGTCACATGCCACCACCACACAAATGTGAACTGTTATAGATGAAAAAAGAAGCAAAACTCTCTTGACAACATGTAACTAGACGATAAGTAGGAATTAAGCTAAACTTCACCTTTTCAAATTGCTATTCATTTGTTGGCACACCACCCATGTGGCAGCAGAATTAACTTGGTATTATACATGATAGAAGAAAATCCATGCCCTTGGTGCTGAAAGAATCTGAGAAGGAATTGTGCCTCAGAAAGGGAATTAGTGCAACTTGTTTTGCACAGCTACTTCTAGCAACACTTCTAACTTGTTTCTGTTTTATGTCTGAACTTTCTTGTGGAACACCCCTGTGAGGGACACGAACCTGACTGCTTCTCTGTAGGGCAAACAATACTACCTCAACTTGCCTATTCAAAATGACTCTGTTATTACCTGTTCATGTTCTTGCATGGTATTCGTAATACATGAGAAGACTTTGGTGAGCCACATTGATAACTGAATATATCAATTATTTAGTGATAGTTGTGTACTACTGAATAATTCAGGACTAAATAATTGGTATGTTCTAGGGAAGTTCCAGAAGGGGTTACACAATGTCTGTATTTCATCAGTTGTCTACAGCTAGCACTGCATTTTTAAACCCAAGGGCCACTCTGACTTCTTGGATTCTCTTGAATGTTGGATGTGTTCTGATTTATACTGTGGTGAGATCACAGACTCACTGCATGGACATTTTCAGAGGCGCTCATCTGTGAGGAAATCTGTGCACAGAGGTGAGCTGGGATCCAGCTGACTCAGAGGCCTTGAACCCTGCATAGAGGGGAAATGAGATGCTATCTCACAGCCTTCACCTATTTCTGAGTACCAGCTCCATGAATATATGTCTGCTGTAAACAAGTTGCATTGGAAAAGGAAAACTGGCTTTCATTAGGATTGTTTTTTTTCCATATAATAACAGTCTCCTGCACGAGAAGAGTTGCCTCTTTTTTACAGCCAGTGAATCTTCAGGGAAGAAGTCATTTATTTCATTAGTGGTCTTAAATTATATTTGGTAAGGAAAACTTGGATTGATTGCTTTTTTGAATGGAAAATACTTGTCAGTTAATTATGATACATATCATCAAACAGTCAGAAGATTCCCAATGTTTTGGTTTGGGAAAGCATAAAATGATGTCCAAAGGTTTCAAATGTCAAGCTTCTACACAGATCAAAATATTATAAACTTTTTTTTAAAAATCTGAGTTTAAACTATTTACTTGCACGTTTCCGATGCAAAAATTATATTATCTGTTTTCTTCACTTCCCTAAAGTCCTCTCCCCCCCTCCACTTCAGGGTGACAATAATGATGTATATTGCAAACCCTTTCCAAGCTGAATACCAAGATTGTGATTCAATGAAGTGCTCTACTCTCATTCGTAAATCACCTGAAGGCTGCTCTTGTGTCAGCAGAACTCTTCAATTGAATTACATGCTTCTACTCAATCAAGAATCATCTATATCACATTATAAGGTGACACAACTCACTCTGTGATAAGGCTGTGAGATCTACATAACATTACTTTTCAGAACCTTGTGTCTCTAATAGCTTCAGCTTACTCTTAGTTCAAATATGACACAGTTGATTATCACTGGTAGCTCCATAAAAATGTCTGCTTTACTTATGAAACAGATCACTCTTCAGGTGTACTCACATTTAAGGATTTGTTTCTCCTGGAACATCAAAGCTATTTTGGGACTAGCTTAGATTTTTTGGAAGCATCTGGCCCCTACCCTAAGTGACCCAAAATTACCAAAATATTTAGTCAGTGTATTAATGAAGAATAAATCAGACAGACAATATGAGTTTCAACTAACATTACATATTGTAATGATACTGCAGTTAATCCTGTTAAGGGCCCCCTTACTAAAATATTGCTGTTTGACATCTCTTATTGAACTTGAATTCTGTATTTTCCAGTTTTCACTTATTGTAACCTTCCAATATTTTAAATTTGAAATATATGAGTCTGATATAAACAAATTGCAAAGATCAGTGGATAAGCTGGTTTTATACAGATCTAAAAATTTTGAAAAGTCCCACTCTACATTGTGGGTAAGAGATTTAATTTATAATGTTTTTAAATTTTAGATTTTTATTCCTCTAGCCTTTCTCTGTCATATGTGGTTAATGATATACTCACTTTAATGCTCACATTAAATAATGAAATATCCTAATTAAATGAAATGCAAGTCTTACAACGAGAAAATCTGTCTACTCACTGCCTTAAAATATTTCACATTGAATAAGCAATTTAATCAGTCCAGACTCCTCACTATTCACATTTTCCTAAACGTAGTTTCCTTCCTTGTACTCCAAACCTTGCCACTTTACCTTGACATTGTAAGAAAATTCAGGTTCTTTTTTACTCCTACACTGAAGGCTAACAAGCTATCAACTGCTGCAGTGTAAGAACTTGCTAAGGGCCAGCTCCCACAGACTGGTATCTCAAAACTGCAAGTGAGAAAGAGCAAAAAGTAAGAGTGTAGGATAAAAACAAACAAACAAAACATATTCCTTTGTGTCCTAAGTAGCCTTTTAGACTCTTTATGCCTACAGCCAGGTCTTCTTTTCAGAGGAATGCTTCAAAAAAATTTAATCCCTGATTATGTTGAACTTTTAGCACAGACAAAAAACCTATGAATAATTCTGCCTTTTAGAATACAGTCTGAAGAGTGTTCAATAAGACAGGCATAGGGCTAAATAATAAAATCAGAGAAAATATATAAATAGATGCTTCATAGTGAGTATTCTCTGCCTTAAAAACTGAAGATAAGAGTCCTCTGATGCAAAGGGTGTTACAGTTAAAGAGTCTCATTAAATATGTATGTGTAGGAGACCTACAACGGCAAATTTGTAACTGGAGTATCTAACCCCTGAGTGTCTGATTTAGCAGCTTTAATATTGGTTTGTCATATATCATAGAAAGATAGGATATCTCGAGTTGGAAGGGAACCACGAGGATCATTGGGTCCAAGCTATTATTTCTTGTGTGGCTACCTAAAATGAAACAATATGACTAAGACTGTCATCTAGCTAGTAATAGCTGCACCTAAAATCATAGGAAATAATTTCAAATAACTTAGTGTTGACAGCTGTGAAACATAGTTGGGTCTTCATATATGTCTTACACACACCTCTGCAGACCCCCACGCACTCCATTTCCCTTTCTACTCTTTCTGATGGTGCAGTCTGGTTTGTCCTAAGATGAGAAGACCAGATGGGTTTTGCAGGAAGAATTGTCTGGATGCTCAGTAACTGTATTCTACAGATGAAGGAACAGAGATAATTGCAATTGACTTTGGTGCTTGCATAAGGATATAAAATGCTGCTGCATATCTGGCCAACTATTGCAAGCAGCTTCTGGGTGGATTCCCCACCCCTCAGCAGGGATGCCTTGCTCACTTTTGGCTTTCTGAGTAAAAAGCATCTAGTCAAATATGTAGATAAAGTCTTAAAGTAGCTATGTAGGGACTTTGTTACTTGGCAATTGTGAATTCTGCAAGGCCAAAGGCTGCAAACATGTATGTTTCTAGCCAAACTCTTTAGACATAGACTCCTGACCAAATCTGAGACTAGGTGTACCTAGTCACACCCAGACTTCTCTGAGAAGTTTAGAAAACAAAGAGATCTCACTGAAGCTTGGGACTATGACTTAGTTATACTGCAACCATCAAAATAGAGTTGTTATTTAGATACTGCATTGACAATATTTAGGTATTGTATTAGCAATAAACCCAATCGTAATCATCCATGCAATCATTGTGTCCTACTTCTTTTGCTTGGCTGGCAGTCTTCTCTCAACTACTCTGCCACAATGGTAGAAAGAGAAATGCAAAATTCCCACCTGAGCTTGGGAAATAAACTGTACTTCTGAGTAATATATAGGTTGAACTCCAGTTGAGGAAAGTGTTCTTAGTAATGAAAAACATGAAGGAGAAGAAAAATTAAGTAAGTAATTTTGTTCTGTCAGCACTGTATAAATCAAAATCAGAGTTACCCCAAGACAAATGACTGATACGTTCGGACAACTGAACTGCATAGCAAACTAGAAAAATTCCAAGTACCCTTAATATTTAAAGCTATCTATTCTCTGAACTTAAAAGCACTAAAGAAATAATCAAAACACAGGTTAGTTATTACTTTTTTTGGAGGGATTCTTTCTCTCAAGTTGATTGCTTTTGCCTTCAAAGAGTAGTTTTAGAAACAAGACAGAATCTTATTGTTCTGGCCGACTATTTGTTTTGGTCATCTTAAGATTCTCCTTCACAATGGTATTCACAAAGAATACCCTAGCCACCTGATGGGATACCCTTGCCTTAGTGAAGAACTCTAACAGGTACAGAATTTCAGAACTTGGTTTGCTCTTATGTTTCTCTTTCCAGCTTGAAATGGGACAAACAACTCACATTTGTGGGTTATGTAGACCTCAAGAGGCTGTTGTAAGAAGTCATTTCCTATGGAAGGATAAAGACTAGGAAAAGCTATTACGGTTGCTCTGAAATTTATTCAAATTTTCACCATCTCAGTGTCAAATTTCACCATCTCAATGAAGAAGGGCTTGGGAGAAAAAGTTCTAGTCTGGGTTTTGTTCTTTGGTTGCCTAGATGGAAAAGGGAAGATAAAGAGGATTATGCTCTTCATCAAGTACTTGAAGGTTTGCAAAAGCAAAAGACTACACAGTATTTTTTGTCTTTTTAAGGAAATATTAAAACTGCCCTGCTCCAGAAGAGAAGGTGAACCAGAAACCCTAGTGACGACCTGTCAGTACCTGTGAGTACCCCCCAATACTTGAATAAGGTGACCAGAACTGGCATCACGGAAGAATCATACCAAATAACTGTCTCAGAGCACATGCAGGAAAACGCATAAAAACTTGAATGTCTCCCATTTTTTACTGTAGACTTTTGGTTAATTGGTTGTTTTCTGAGTACACTTTTCTTAATAGTACACATAACATAAGAAAAGTACAATTTTTATTCAAGCAGTTCAATATTTTTTATAAGTACTCTTTTTATAATACTACAATTTCAGTACTATTAGGCAGTTTCTATAAAATTCTGGAAGTGCCACGGTTTTGCTAGGAATCTAACATTTCACAGGTGTGTTAAGACAATAGAAATGGATTTTCACAACATGATGTGGTTGATTTCTCAAGGTTATTATGAACTCTAGGGTGAAATGGACAAGTTGGAGTAAATAAAGTCTCATCTTGGAATGATCAATCTCTCCATTTGACTGCCTGAATGTTATGTCTTTCCTTCCTGCATTGATACTTTAATGAAGTTGCAGTGCATGGGAACAGACTTGCTGCGGCTCTGCTGATCAAAATTAATTTCATTATACTAAGGCTGTGTCTCTATATGTCACTTGCAACTGGTATGTATTGATTATATTGACAATGGTAATCAAGATTGCATTATGTATCAGATGAAAATATGTATGATTCATCATTCATGGTATCATTGCGATGTATTCTATTGTACTTCTCCATAGATGCAAACTTTAAACACATATTTTAACACACATACACTCACAAAGTTGTTATTCTTGTGATATTTTTTCAGCAGGGGTCCTTTCTCCTGACAGGCAAATTCAGAACCATGCTGTGTGGTTTGCGTGGCCAGGTTTTATAGCAGGGTCCTACAGGGGTGGCTTCTGGGAGAAGCTGCCAGAAGATTCCTCCATGTCTGGCAGAGTCAATTCCTGGTGGCTCCAAGACAGACCCACCCCTGCCCCAGGCTGGACGTATTAGATATGACAGTGGTAATGTCTCTGTGATAATATTTAAGAAGAAATGAAAGTTATTATGCAGATGTAATTGTGGCCAGAGAATAGCAGGGTGAGGATTTGTGAGAGGAAAAACTCTGCAGACACCAAGGGTGGTGCAAAAGGAGGGACAGGAGGTGCTCCAGGCTGAGCCAGAGCTGAGATTCCCCTGCAGCCCGTGGTGCAGACCATGGTGAGGCAGCTGTGCCCCTGCAGCGCACGCAGGGCCACAGGGATGCAGAGGTCCATCTGCAGCACATGCAGGAGACCCACACTGGAGCAGATGGATGCCAGAGAGGAACGTGCTCATGGGTCCCTGGGAGGCCCATGTTGGAGCAGGCTCCTGACAGGGACCTGCGGACCCATGGAGAGAGGAGCCCGCGCTGGAGCAGCTTTCCTGGTAGGACTTGTGACCTCATGGGGGACCCACGCTGGAGCAGGCTGTGCCTGAAGGACACACGGAAGGATACATGCACCTCATGGAAGAGTGACTTGTGTTGGAACAGTTGGTAGAGAACTGTTGCCCGTGGGATGGACTCACACTGGAGAAGTTCATGGAGAACTGTCTCCTGTGGGAAGGACCTCACAATGGAGCAGGGGAAGGACTCCTTTCCCTTGAGCAGTGGGAGAAACAGCATGTGATGAACCAACCATAACCCTCATTCCCCATCTCCCTGTGCCATTGAGGGGCAGGAGGGAGAGCTGGGAAGGAGGGAGGGGTTGGGGGAAAGTCTTCTCAAGGTCTTATTTTATTTCTCATTATCCTGCTCTGCTTTTGCTAGTAATAAATTCAATTAATATCTCTCATTTGATTCTGTTTTGTCCATGACAGTATTTGGTGAGGGATCTCTCTCTGTCCTTACCTCAATGAACCCTTTGTTACATTTCGTCTCCTCTGTTCAGCTATGAAGAGGGATGGTGTAGCTGCTTTGGTGGGTATTTGGCATCCAGCTCAGGTCAATTCACTACACATGCATACACAGACACAGACACACGTATCTATGTATCTAGAGACATATGTGTCTAAATGCATATGTATCTCTGTACACTTAGGTACAAACATATAACTGTATGTGTGTGTGTCTGTGCATTAAAATGTACTTTTCCAAAAATTTATACATCTTTATGACTTTATATTAGTGTGACTCAATCCTTTTCTCGTTTTTTGTTTTTTGTGGTTTTGTTTTTGTTTTTGTTTTTTTTTTATGTTTATATTTTTTTGTTTGGTTGGGTTTTTTTGGGTTTGTTTTTTTTGTTGTTGTTGTTTTTGGTTTTCAGTTGTATTCAAATTGTGCACATGTATATTTTTGACTTCATTGTCTTATTAGATCCTAATAGAAACTCTAAAATTCAGGTTATTTTATATGTCTTCATGTTTCTAAGCTTGAGTTATCTAATGCCATTTCTTGGTGCCGTTTTTTCTCCCATTTACTTGACTGCAGCATGAAATCATTGAAAACACATTTCTTTCAGCACACTGTTTCCACAGTCATAATCTATGCCATTATTATTTTCCATCACTGTAAGCTTATTTCCTTTTCTTTTATTCATTCCTTGCTCATTTCTCGTAGCTTTCAGGAAGCAGTTTGTGAACAGAAGGATGCTGGAAATTGTTAAGACACATAGCCCACAGAAGCAAGAACACCAGCTGAGTGGTTAAAGCTGATTTTATGGTAAAACTTTAAAGCCAGGAGACAATGACAGTATTTTTTTAAAAAAGGGAAAAATATCTCCTCAAGGGGCACTGAAAAAGGGAAGAGTAGAGAAGGAAAGGGAAGGGAAGAGCATTTTATTTTATATGTGCCATGTATTTTATATGTGCCAGGTTTGTGCCACAGATAAAGTTGATGACTGAATTAGCGACATGCAGCAAGTACAGCCCTGTACAACAGTACAGTTCTTTCCTCCTGAACATGAGCCAGCAGTGTGACCAGCTGGCCAAGAAAGCCAGTGACGTCCTGGCCTGGATCAGGAATAGTGTGGCCAGCAGGACCAAGCAAGCCGTTCTTCCCCAATGCTTGGCACTGGTTGGACCACACTTTGAATGCTGTGTCCAGTGCTGGGCCTCTCAATTTAGGAAGGATGCAGAGATGCTTGAATGCATGCAGAGAAGTGCAACGAGGCTGGTGAGGGGTCTAGAAGACAAGTCCTGTGAAGAGCAGCTTAGTGAAATGGGGTTGTTTAGCCTGAAGAAAAGGAGGCTCAGGGGTGACCTCATCACTCTCTACAACTGCCTGAAAGGAGGCTGTAGCCAGGTGGGGGTTGGTCTCTTCTCCCAGACAACCACTGACAGAATGAGAGGACAGAGCCTCAAGCTGCACCAGGGGAAGTTTAAGCTAGACATTAGGAAAAAATTCTTCACTGAAAGAGTGCTTGGACACTGGAATGGGCTGCCCAGGGAGATGATGGAGTCACTGTCCCTGGAGGTGTTTAAAAAAAGACTGGATATGGCACTTACGGCCATGGTTTAGTTGAAAAGGTGGTGTTAGGTCATAGGCTGGACTTGGTGATCTCAAATGTCTTTTCCAACCTAGTAAATTCTGTGATTCTGTGATTCTTCTTCCTTTCTCTGTCTTAAAGCAAATGGTTTAAAACTGGCTGAGATTCATTTGCCCCTGAGCACTGCATCATATTCCAGTTCCCCTGTTTGGAAGAAATGATGTTGTGGTTGCTCCATTATGTAAAGACACTTGGTTTCCCCAAGAGAATATGGGTGACCAGGGAGAGGACATATGCAGTGCCCTGGAAAACAAAAAAGTCAGAAGACTACGAGCATCAGTGAATATTGCTGGAGAGACTCTGTTTTATTGTAGTGCTGAATTTCCCTCAAATGTTTCCATAAGATCAAATAAAGTAGTAGAATATTGTATGAATGAGTCAGCAGCCTGGAATCTCTCAATGTTGTCATACAAGTGAGCCGTCCTCTGGAGTAAAGTAAATGAATTCAATGAACCCCAATAGCATTGTTCAGATAAAGCAACAGGTTGTTTCATAGCTGGAAGCCATTGATACAACACTCTTTCATTTCTTTTATGAACATGTCAGAACTTCTTTAAAACCAACAACATTTGCTGAATAGTTTTCTGAATAGAATTCAGCCATAGACATGAAAATGTTTGAAAACTTCTGTTACAGGGATTAAATAATTTTCAGCCACATTATACTCTATGGTTTTTTAAATTTGCTTAAAAATGTGATGAAAATTGCTTTTCTTTCACTACAATATCCTTGGCTGAAAAAAAAGTCATTTAAATGCTTGTAATTTACCATGCTGTCATTATCTGGTACATGAATTCTAGGTTTATTTGAACAGATGCTGCCTAGACAAATGCAGATAATTTACATTTATGTTTGGATAACTAATGGATCTACAGTGAATACTATTTTAACACTTGAAGCACTTGAATTTGAGATGGTTTCTTTTAGTTTTAGATGAGATCTCCCAGAGGCCATGTCCACTCCTCCTCTTCTCCCCCACCCCCAATTCATGGATGTTAATGAATCTAAGCAAAGCCTTTTCAAGTTTATTCAACTGTAAAGATAGCGTGTGGAGGAAAACAAGTTTAAAAAAAAAAAAGAAATGGGAAAGACAGAAAAGCTTGTAATACCTAAAACAAGATTATGCTTAGTTTTTTAAGGTATTGGATGGTATTTTTTTTCCAGGTCTGACATTGCACTTCAAGAGAGTAATCAGAGGCAGTACAGAGAAAGGAAGTAGAAAGAGCATGTGATCTATGAGAATAACTAATGCTTTAGTCTCAAGAAATACTGACAGGGACAAGGAAAGAAGTCTTTGAGAGTAGAAGTCTTCAAGTTTCTCAAACAATACCACAAACTTTTCACATTCATGGGAAAAAAAAAAAAAAGAAATAATAATCCTAAAAACCATTGATGTAAGTTCCTCTTAGATATCAGGAAAAATATATAGTGCAAAAGAGAGAAGCACTGAACAGGCTGACTGGGAGGGCTGATGTATCTCTGTGGTCTGGTCAGGCTGTAGATTAGTGGCTAATCAAAATTCATTATGGGAAGGATGTGAAGTGCATGAGCTCCTTAGGACTTAGATGGGTAACCTCTATTTTCCTGTCATGTCTCCATTTCAAAAAATGTATCTCCAAATAGTGATTTAAATTACTATATCTATATATACCTATATATATCACATATTCTTCAGACCAGCATTTTGCTCAACCATTTGTTTAAATCCTGCTATATTATGCATATGTGAATATCCTGTTTCGGACCAAAATTTCAATTACATATTCTCTATTTCAGTACTCTATGGGGTCTTCCTATAAGAACAACAATAAAACACGACGTTTATTATCCTAGTTACAGAGAGGGATATTTTATCTCCGACATGCTCTGAAAGAACTAAGCCACAATGCATTTTGTAGGAAGAAAACAATTTTTTTCCATAATTCTAAAAATTTCCTTGTGCAACATAAGCCACAATTCCACTAAACCCTGGTTTCAGAATCTCTAGTGTCACCTCTGGGTGGATACAGATTTGTTGTAGTGAATTTCCAGACAGAAAAATAAAGCCGTTTGTCATTCCTTTAAATATAGTTATTTCTGAAACCTGATAATAGCAACTTTATTGGCAGAATGCTAATTGTTAATACCATCAATGTTCAGGTAAAGTGTTTAAATTTCTTTTTATCCTAAGAAGAGTTTAAAGTATGCCTTTCTCCACTCATGTTTAGAGTCTCCCTCACTTTTAACAATATGTCCCAATTGGAAAAACAAAAAAAAAACCCAAAACCACAAAACAAACTAACAACAAAACATTAACAGCAACGACAATGAAAAAAGTAGCCAAAACAAGCAAAGGACTGGACTATATATTTAAGTTTTATAATGAGTTTCTTGCAGTGCTAATTCAGGAAGATGAATCCCCAACTTTTGTTACGATTGACAAGAAAACAGCATGAGTGGTCACCTTACTACACAAGAAAGCTGTAGTAAGAAAGGTATCTCTGACTGTTAAGCATGCTGCACTGGGTAATTGTGATGATAGCACAAATCAGGCCAGGGTAATTCTAGGGGATGAATTTCAATATTAAGATAAAATGGAAACATTTACACTAAATTGAATATTGGCTCATTCGGAAAAAAACCCAGAAGGCATTAATTTATAATGAGTATTTTTACTAATGGCAAAAGATCTGCGCAGATCTGCATAAATTAACTTGATACAGATGTATAAATTTTATGTGACATATAAAAGCTGGCGATCCACTAATGCTTCTTCATTCCTCTTGAGGATACACTGCCTATTTAGACAGTATGTTCCCTTCTTCTTGGCTATGCACCATATACAATTCTATAGCAAGCCATGGCTCTGGTGCAGTATGGGAGATACGGCTTGTTTTTGAGAGTTCAGTATGTTGAAGTCAGTGAGAATATGCACTTGAGATCATTCAGGAAAGTTGGACAGAATAAAAAACAATTTTAATCTCAAAAAATTATATAACCATTAAAGCAAAACATAACTTTCCCCAAACATCAGAATGCAACAGACAACCATTGGATGCCCCATTCACAATATCCAGGATGTCTGCTGGAAGTATACAGTACTCCAAAAGTAGCAGAAGTGTTTTTAAGGGTGGCTTTGGAAGCACTTTAAGAAAAGATATCATGAGAAGATTCCTATTTTTTATTGCTCATGGTCTGTTTGTTACTTTTAAAATTTTAGTACGGCTAAACAAGGTGGTAAAAAGAACAACAAATCCAGTTTTGTCAGGATTCAAGACAGAAATTAGTCTCTCCCTAAAGCATTGGCTGTTTTTTCTTTTGTTGCTTTACACTGTGTGAATTGTCAAAGTGTGTAATAAAATTGCACATGCCACCTCTAAATACTTGAATCTTTGTTCTACAGTGTGGCCTTGTGTAGTTACAGTTTCAACTTTTTAATCAAAAGAAACGATTTTATTTGAAATCTCCTTGGGTATTTGGGACAGAACAATATGTCTTCTTTCTCTGCCCTTTTTCATTTTCTGGTGCTTTCATTATCAGAACCTTTTGAAGAAGACTTGTAGGCATGTCCTGAACCTGTGTAAAGATTTATTTGCCTAAGTTTAGCTGACAAATCACCAGAAACGCTGTGCAGCATAAAAGTCATACTACTGATGAAGAAAAGCATGCAACTGTATTTAGATAATCAAAGCATGTAATTTAGAATATGCTGATGAATGTTATACTAATCTAATGAAACTGTTAAGGAACTTGGTGTAATTTAAAGAGAAATGGAAGTATGAATCTTTCAATGTGCGATAACATAAGTTTAATCCTGGTACAACCAATGCTCTCCTTCAAAATGTTATGCCACAACTGTCATTTGTGACACTTATGGCTATCATAAAATTGTAGGTCCACAAAATACCAATGAAATTTTATAAAATCCACCTTAAAAATGTGACCTAAACTCATCTGCATACGATTAGGCTGCTTAAAGGACCAGGACAATTTAGGAAGAAGCTACCTGGAATGAGGCTTCTGACTTCCCAGACACCTTGAGGATTGACTAAGTAAATTATACGGGCCTGTACCTCTTCTATTATTGTATTCCAGGCTTAGGAACAAAATAATTGTGTGAATAAATAAGCTCAGAATGTTTGAACTGTAACTTGAAACAAAGAGCTAGTAGTAGATGTGTAGCTGGATACATTTATGACTCTTTGTCTCCATCTAATTAGGTATGTATAGACTGCCTGCTCTAAATATTCCTAGAAATATTTTGTCGTAGGCTTTTTTTCCAAATGGCCTTTGTATATCATTCTGTGTTGGTGCAGCTTAGCATGATGTTGAGACCCCAGAAGAGTTCAGCGCTGTGAGATGGAGCATTAGAATAGCATTCAGTCTTTTAAATGTCTTTGGGGAATTTCTTCACACCTAAAAGGTTTTCAAGCACAGATCTCTTAAAACATGAGGCCTGTTCTCCTGGTGACAACTACTTTTGACGAAACAGAAGCCACCATTCAGTCTATGAATACAAAAGTCTTAAAAACATGATTCCATAGAAATTAAGTTTCATAACTTGATTATCAGAAGATTTGGAAAATACTAGACTGTACCATAATTTACTTTTCCTTCTTCCTGCTCCACTGCATGCAATTTTAAATTTCCTTGGAATACTGACTCTCTGAGAAAATTCTAATTGCTTCAGAGTCACTATACTCCTGACATGGTAATATTCAGGCACTAGAATTTATGTTGTGACTCTTGGAAGAATTGCAGTTGCAAACAGATTTTTTTTCCAGCCGAATAGGTGTTCATACATAAAACTTAGAGCTGTAACCTGCTTTATAAATGGCTAAAATATCCTGAGGCTGAAAATAAGTCAAAAAAAAGGATACAGTAATCTTTGCTTATACCAACAGACATTTTTAGAAAACACATTTTTTAAACCACTTAGAGGTTCAGTCAAAACAATAACTCACATTCTGCAGATTTTCTTAGACAGTATATCTTTACTGCATACTTAATTCTAGCTGTTATTTATCTATTATCCCTTTCCATCTGAACAAAGAAGCTCTGAGCAGGATTTAAAAGGGCTTTAAATCTTATCCATTTTACCAAGATGGAACATAGGCTCCATTAAGACTCAGGATGATACATCAGTGGTGAAGATATAAGTGAAGTAACAAGTGTTCTGAATATTCTCCTGTTCCTCTTTCATTATTGAACATGAAGAGCAGGTATAATCTCCCACAGAAAACTGAAGAGTCCTACACATAAAAATACCCATGCCTGCTGTACCTCCCCAGACACAAAAAGAAACAGGATCTCACATATGCCCAGGTAATACCTGTATAGTGCAAGTGACAGCCTAAAATACAAGTACCTGTGTTGCTGATACTGTGAAAGCTGGAAACACTGGGAAACACAAATGCAAAAAAAAAATTTTTCTCTGTCTTTGCGCTCTCTAGATTTTAGTAACTTTCTCCAACCCTCAAAGGAGCAGTGCTCCAACACAATATGTTAGTATACTTAAGAGAAGAGAAGAGCAAGCACTGTGATAGCACTTAGCAACTGTGCAGCTTTTTTCTAGATGTCTGTCAAACTTATGTAAGGATAGATATAGTTATGACCATGGAAAAGATCATACAAATCAAATGACAGCATGTTAGTATGATACAAAACTGCTGTTATCTGAGCTGGGACTACAGTCTTCTCCATGCCTAGAAAGGATCTGATATGTCTAGAAGCAGGGGCAGGCTCAAGCCAAGTGAGTAGGCAATATTATTTTTCCTCTGCATGGAACTTTTCAGCATGACAGCATATCCTCCATTATAACTGTTAGGGACTAGAATTCATTTATCTTTCTGCATCAGCACTACAATCTGCATCTGCCAAGAGGCTGTAAAGCATGGTGCAGCAAAACTTCTTCTGTTCACTTCTTCTCTACTACAGAAAATATGTCCAAAGATATGCAAGTGACGCCTGTACCTGTGCTCTATTTCACGCTGGGTTCAGTGCTGAATTTTAGCAGCAGAATTCAGAAGTGTGCTTTGTGCACATGCACTGCACTGGTACATATCCATCCACTTAAAAAGGTACAGTATGACCTTCAAAACAAACACGAAAAGTCATGACATAAGAATGATATTTAAAATCCGGATGTAACACTGATTCTCAATTTCAAATACTTCAAGAGAGCAAATAATAGTTCTGAAGTGCAGAAGACAGACAATGGAAAAATATATTCTGTATGTCCTGTGAAATGGTCACTAACTTTCTAAAATGGATGGTATCCAACTAAGATAATTTATTGACGTAGGTAAACAATGTATTCATTTAAATAATCTTTTCCTCTTTCATATGTCTTTATTTCTCTCATAATACAGCTTTTTCATTTGTTCCAGTAGCTAACATGGCAACATAAAAAATAGTTGGTTGGGTTTGGTTTTGTTGTTTTTGGTTTTTTTTTTAAATAATTTACTTAGTCTCATCTATTTTCTATGAAGATAAATAAATGTGGAAAAAAAAGAGATAAAATAAGAGGCACTTATCTTTATGCATTCATTCATGAAGGTGAGATACCTAACATGGGAGAAAGACAGTTTTAATTATATCCTGTTTTTTGGACAGGCAAGTTTTTGCCCTGCTGTTAGAAAGTGACTGTACAGAGACACTATGTCTTATTCTTTTTTAAATGGAAGACTCTTGAACTCTGGACTGTGAGCTGCAGCATAAAATCTATTCTAAGAAGGGCAACTGTTCTGATCCCAGTAAATATAGCTTTAAAAAGGGTTGAAAGCCAGATGAATCAGGAGATTAGTAATAGACTGTAGAGCCTTTTCACTGCTAAGTCATTAGTTCAAGTGCAGCCATGACTGGCAGGGTTTGAATCACGGCTCTTTGATGGCAGTTAGAAAGAGTGTATGAAGAAAATTCTGTAGTCTTTGTTCCTGTTTTGTTTTAGAGGGCATCTCTGTTACAAAATCCTCATTATTAAACATTCAATAGAAGCCTAGTAAACTAAATGGTTGCTCTGTTTCAAGCCCTGGCTGTACGTTGGGAAACAAGCTTTTTTACATTACTATGAGATTTTTTCACTCTGAATCCCCATGTCAAAGGAAGCAGCATCTGCATGCAGAATAGACAAATGTCAGCAAATCTTTCTGCTCTGGTTTACTGACTGTAAAATATAGACAATGCTTTCATTGTCTCCATTATTTGACTTCTCTGTTCATTTACATCCTAAACTCATCAAGAAAAAGAATGCTTTTCCTGATGATGTGGATCAGAGCAGGGAATATTTACCCATGAATAGTATTTATGGCAGTGGGATTCTCAGTTGTCATAGTTGCACTTCCCTGAAATGCAAGAAATAATCTTGAAAAAGGAACATAGACTAGATTTGAAATCTAAGTATGTAAGTCTCTTTCTTAGTAAATACGTGAAATGTTTCTTGTCTAGCTTCTTTGTAGATATAAATTTGTGTCCTCTTTATACTTCAATGTGCAGATAAAAGGAAAAGGTTCTGTTTCTTTGGCTCCCTTGTTTTTCTTAGCTCTGTTGTGCATATTTTACTTAGCATATATCTCTACGTGACTGCCACTAATACTTACCCAGCACAGACTAAGTGTTGATTTTTCAAATTTGTTCCTCTCTGCAAAGATTTCTATTTCCTGAATAATTGTAGTAAATCAAGTATAGTATCTCTCATAGTTTTCTTGAGTACAAATTGCTAAAATATATGCACGTTAAGAGAAGACAAAACCCACAAGCCTAAAAAATCCTTCTAATGTTACCTGTGAAAGCAACTGCAGAAAAACAAAAAAAACAAACAAGAAAGCAAACAAAACTAATCAGAAAAAGTGTGGTGCATTATATTGACAGTGAATATTAGCTTTATGTAAAACTGTGTGCTGTATATATGTCACTGTGGTAGGTAAGAGTAACTGCCACAATTCATTGAAGATAGCTGTAACAAGCCACTTGTGAATTGCTCTAGAAAATAGAGTAGCCATCACTGAAAGCACATACTTTTCTACCATAAAAGTATATGTGGGTGATAAGACTTTGCTGGGGTGTGTTTTGACTTGTTGGGTCTTTTTGTTGGG
>VZTE01005801.1:222149-240011 GCA_013397775.1 Eulacestoma nigropectus | reverse complement strand
TTTTTTTTTTTTTTTTCAGTAGAGTGATGTGTGTCTGCATGTGAGAAAGCGAAAGGAAGTACAGAAACATCACTGAAAAAATTAAAGAAGAAACAGAAAGCAAAGAATCTTCTGAACAGGCACTGAGAATATGACTCTTGAGGAATGTGCAGAGCCAGGGAGCTTTCTGGAAAAGTATTCAACAGATGTGGAGCTTTAAAGAAGCAAACTTATTTGTCATGTGATTTGTTAACATTTAGGCAATTGGATCTTTGGATGTTGTTCCTTACTCTTTTAACAATTGTTATTCATGAAATGGAAAAATTATGGAGGAAAGCTTTCAGTTTATCTGGTTATAATTTTCAAGGAAAATTTTGGCTCCTAATATGCGAAACAAGCATTGCTGTTCCGGATGTGATGTTGAAGCACAGGCTCAGGAAGATAAAGGAAAACATTTACAAGAATTTTTGATCTAAAAATGTTCTTCATGAATGTGTGGTTACTGAATTATTGAATTTTGCCTTGTTGAAGGAGCTATGAGGTAAATTCAAGCATTCTCTGTGCATTTGCTAAGGGTTTCTTTTTCTTCTTCATAATGACATCACACACAAAAAACATAAATCATGCTGTTTTTTACTTTGTCACATGTAGAGAAATGAAACACGGCTTTCTTTACACTCTGCTCATTTCAGTCACATATTTTTCAAATTATTTAAAGAGAAGGAGATTTGAACTTGATACAAGTCACCTTAATAACAGAGCAAAAGCTGCACTGACACTGGCATCATTTAAAATAAATATTAAAAATTAAAATGAAAAAAAAATCAGCTAAAAAGTCAACTTTTTTTAGTTAAGCAGAAAAAAAGTGAATGACTTCATGGTTGAGCTCAGCTGTTCTTTTGGTCTTTAGAACACCACTCTCATTGGACATAGTCTTTGGAACACTTTTTATTAAAAAAATAGCTCAGAAAGTTGTCTACTACAGCTGCTCACACCTTAAAAGGATACAACAGGATATAATTTCCAAATTAGAACAGTTAACTATAAGCAAGTTTATCCAAAGGGAATGAATGACTCATGGAGATTGAAGGCTGCCAGAGATTGAGACAAAAGTAGGTGAGAGCTAGAAATACATCAGAGAAAGAATAGGTAGAAGAAACTATTATGAAAGGGTAGAACTGGGTTCGAGATATGATTTAGAAAAGACATGTGAGACAAGGAGATCTGTAATTTCTCAGCAATTTCTTTATCATATTTCTGAAAACGTACTCGTGGGTCCCAGAATTTGCTGACACTTTGCTGCTCACTGAAATAAAAATAACAATTCAGAGCTTCTGCACAGCTCTTGTTGTAAGAGCCTAGCACAAAAATCCCCAGCTGTCTAGGCGACCTCACAAATAAGTTGACTCAGGTCTACCAAACCTTCTTCTACGCCCTTCCTTACACAGGCCACTGACATCCGGCTACTACATTTGCAATATTAATAGGTCAATATCTAGTTAAAAGACCAGAAGTTACGGAAAACAGGATTAAGAACAGAAATCTAGAAAAAAACATAAAAATAGTATAAAGAACATATACAACTATGTGAAAATGTAACCATATACAGTAAGGTGAACTTAGCACTGCTTCAAACAGATCTGTAAATTTTTTAATTGTTTGCTGTTTCTAGCAGGGAACTATATTGCATATATTCAACACAGTTTGGTAGGCATTAATTCAGTTTACCATTAGGTAAGCTCTTGTTATAAATGGAATAGAGCTACTGAGATAGGTAAAGTGAATGTGAATACAGAAATCCTTTTCTAATTTGCTGTTACTATAATTGAATTTTAATAATTTTGAAAAGACACACTAAATTAGGAGGAAACCTTCCTTGAGGGTGGAGAGTTGTGGATAGACTAGAGAGCTGAGCAGTCGTCAACGGCGTGACATTTAACAAGAGCCAATGCCAGATTCTCCACCTAGGTCAGGGTAATCCTGGTTATATATACAAATTAGGGTGTGAGAGGCTGGGGAGAAGCCCTGCAGAAAGAAACGGTGTCTTCTGGTCAGTTAAGTTGAACATGAGTCAACAGTGTGTCCTGTCAGCCAGGAGGGTCAAACGTGTCCTGAGGAGCCTCAGGCATACCATCGCCAGCTGGGGAAGGGAGGGAATTGTTCTGCTCTGCTCTGTTCTGCTCTTCTCTACATTCAAGTTTTGTGTGCAGCTGTGGGCTCATCAGTACAAGAAGGACATCAAACTTTTAGACCATGTGATCAAGATGTTGAAAGGCCTTGAGGACAAGGCATGTAGGGGCAGCTGAGGTCACTTGCTTTGTTCCTCTGGGAGAGAATGGGTTGCTTGCATTGTAGTCTACAACTTCCTCATGAAGGCCAATAGAGGAGGAGGTGCCTATCCTTCTCTCTGATGACCAGCAGTAGAGCTTGAGGAAATGGAATGAAGCTTCATCAGGAGGAGTTTGTTTTGGACAATAGGAAAATATCTTCACAGAAAGGGTGGTCAGTCATTGAAATAGGCTTTACAGGGAAGTGGTCTCAGCACCAAGCCTGTCAGAGTCCAAGGAGTGTCTGGATGATGCTTTTAGTCATATGGTCTAGTTTTAGGTAGTCCTACAAGAAGCAGGGAGTTGAACTTGATGATCCTCATGTCTCCCTTCCAAATGGAGATATTCTGTGACTCTATGATTTTGTATCGGGTGGACTCAACAGTCTAATTGCCTATTCTTTACTTATTTTGTTAATTTTGTGGTAGTACGTGGATAGAACTTTACTCCGATGCCTCCAAAAGAGCCCATTATCTTGATTATAGACTGGCAGGAATATGTTCAGTGATAAAGCTTTAAGTTACTGTATTTACCTCAAGACTGCAGAGTTCCTCCAGGCAACAGTGCATAAGCAGTGCAGAATAAAATTCAGATGACATAAACAGAACCCTATGTGCACCAGGAAAAAACTGTTCTCTGCTGTCCTATTTCTGTCAAGCATTGCAGAGCTAATGGGGAGATACTTGATCTATTTGCTTCTCCCAGTGATTGATTAAAATTCCCTAGCTTTTGTAGAGGCATAAAACACATTTCATCAGTTCAGCCAGGCACCTTACATAATTTAAGTTTGATATTTTTGAGAATGTGTTTACCATGATCTAAATCACCAGAATCATTCTAAGTGCTTAGCCCTGTAATGTTACCCACAACAGGCACACATATCCTTTGTATCATTTGTTTCACAAGTACACATTCTGCATGTGAATTAAATAGGATCATTTGACAGGGTGCATTAGTAACAATGTGACCTCGTTTTGCTCTTCTATATGTTGATTTCACTCAGAATTCAATGACAGTTTCTCTAGATTTTCATAACTGTAAGCGAGAAGCATTTAACCTTCCTGTAGCTCCAGCCCAGAGTGCCACACAAAGTACGCTAATTGAAAACAGCTACTGTTATAAATATTTCGGAAAATACCTGTGTATGATTTAGGAACATCCCTGCTTCCATGCATTCCTATTAATCTATAGTAATACTACTTTTACAGACCCAGATAATAAATCCTTTATTTCCATTAGTAGGCACTCAGTCATGCATTCAGGAGTATTCCTGTGATTAACAACTCACCAATGGAATGGAGAGATCAATATTCTCAGCCCTTCCTCAAAACACATGTAATAGAGACAGTTAAAATTTCTGTAATGAAGAAGATGCTAACAGCAAGATGCTTTTTGGATGTCTTAGTGCTTTATAATAACCCATATCGGAAAAAAAAAATAAAAGAAACAGAGTACTATTAATTTATTTTTCTTCAGGAGTGCTTGGGCTTAAACATGAGGGAAGAAAGCAGTATGCAGAGGTAAAACTGTATTTACAGGTGAGAGAAAATCCTTGAGGCAGAAGGATCATCTTTTTTGCTACAGTAACTGAAGTCTGTGCTCTTAGCCTTTGAACGTGTGCATCCTTATTTTCATATAACCAAATAAAAAAATGCTTCATGTAAGTGAAGAAATATAATTTTGCTGTGACACTGACGGCTTATTGCTATGGTAAGTGGCAATCCTGTCTTTCTTTCAGCTCACACTGTTGAGTAGTTCACTGTTTCATCACACTGCTGTATTTCAGAGGCATATTGTCAACATCAATCCAGCTTCTATTTAAAAAAGAATGGGCGGGGAAGGGAGAGAATACACAGGAAGAAGCATCTGAGTATGCAGGTTTTCTCTCTCTCTCTTTGTCTGACTTCTCTGTTTAGGCTATGTTTTCTAGGGCAGTGACTGTATATTTCTTGTGCTTTTCTATTCCTAGAAGAATTTAATTTCCATCTTGGCTGGAGATTGTAGCTCAAATTAAAAATAAAATACTATCTCATTATATGAAAATGACAAGTTTTTAATTTGGCAGTATTCTTTTGCTTCCTTGTTGTAATTGCTTCTAATGGTGACCAGTAAAGGGCATCCTATTAATGTTGTTTAGCAGAATGAAATAAGACAGTGGCAACTAGAGGAATTATTTTTGTCTTCACTTGTATGATCTTTCCACTTGATATTTAAAATAAAAATATTTTTTCATCATCTGTAGTTCATAATTTATTTAAGGAGATTTTTTGTTGCCTACACGTTTTTTCCTTCAACTTCTGAAAAATTATATGTGCATGCATCACAGACATAAGCTAGGAACACCTGTGACTGTTCATAGATTTAAAGCAATATTACTTTAAGCTCAGCTATAAAAAAAAGAAAGATTGCAGATACTCTAGTGGTCACTGGACAATAATAAAAAGATGTGCATTCATAAATGACAGACTAATGTTAACTCATGGGATGACAGGCTTTACATAACTTTAAGCAATTACTCTTATAATTATTTAAATTGGTTCCTTTCTTAAAAGTCTCCAGATACTCATACAAATAATTTAAAAGGATTTTTTTTACTTCAGGAAGGGGGAGAACTGGATAAAAATTTATGTTAGTTAAAAACTGCTTTGTCTTGTGTTTTCTTTTGTTTACAAGCCAATAGAGGAGTACATTTATAACTTATCACTGGGAGTAATTAGCTTATGTTAAAATATTGATTTAACATTAAGCAAGATAAACATTAAAATATTGACAATGGAATGTACTTATTAAGACTGTCACTTTCTGAGATGAAAAGACACTGTATTCTAGACAATCTTGTCTGTAATTTCAATATGTAAATTGCTTACAATTACAACATGCAGAACTGCTTAGTCAGGCATGGAGAACTTTCAGCATTCTGGTGCTAAATAAAGGTCCAGGTTAAAAAGCTTGTTTGGATTAAATAAACTAAGGGCCCAAGTTAATGTATGAATCACTTCAAATCATACTTTCTCATTTTTACAGAAAATCAATCACGCGAAAAGCATGTAGGAATTTTCATGAGGCACTACATAACCTTCCACTAGACCTTACAAACTTGCTGTCACTGTGATGATCACAACTAGAGCTCTTTTTTCTTGGCTTCTTTCTGGTTCTCTTTGGAGATGCAGAAAACAGATGCTGCTGATCTAACTAAGTGGGTTAACAAAGTTCCTCAGTGTTAAGGTAATTTTTGTTCTTATGACAAAATGGAACTGTAAGTGTAAGCGCCTGTAAGCGTAATGAGGAAGAAAGGCATTCTGTGATTTTTGGCTTTTGCTTTTCCATGTGGGGAGCACTCACATATTTTTGTTAGCAGGATTAATTTTACTGGTCTCCTTGAAATACATATTATTTGTATCTCAACTATTATTTTAGAAAAGACTAGGCTTTATTGTGTAGGTAACAAAGAATCAGCCTTAGCTATGGAGTAAGATCCTCATATCTGTGTGACAGTGCTATTGGTACTGCTTCTGCAGGTCAATAGAATAGGCAACTTGTCAGATCAGAGAAGAAGGTAAAATTATATTTTGGAAACTTAGGGGCAATGAGTAGTTTTAAGTGCAGGTGGGACCCTGAATAGGCACAGATTTTCAGCACCTTTGCCTGGAAATTTTCCTAAAAATAGGCACTCCAAATGCACAGAAATGGCTTTCAAACCTTGATTATACATACGATTAGGACAAATGCAGAACCAGGATATCTTTCAAACAAAAAATATAGGATTTATTGTCTTACATATATGAACATAAAAAGGAGATGATAAAATTTTGCCCTTGCAAAATTTGTCTGAGCTTGGTCTACTCATGCTTTCCAGTTCAACAACTCCTAGTATCTTCGTGGACTAAAGCAAAGTCCTCAGGAAAATATCCTTCTTCTTTCACCATGGTTGCATAGTGGGTTTCACCTTCTTTACTCATGCCTGAAGGTCCTTCCCACTTTCCCTTCCTTCCTCTCTGCTTGCCTACCTAAAAAGATAGAGCCTCGGTTTCCTGGAAGATATTTCCACCTAACTGAGTGAACACTGGTTAATCTTAGGGCAAAATATTCTCCCGTTTGCAAACACATCATACTCTGCAGATAGTAAAACGCAAGCAAATGTCATGTGCACTGCCTGTCACAGAGGTTGCAATAATTCAGTTGGCGTCTTTGTACCAATGCTAGCACCTAGGCAGGACCTCTGTTTTCTCATTTGCTCAGCAAACACGGGCACAACTGGAGGGAGACTTGAAGACAATAAAGCTTTTTTTTTGGTCCCTGTGGTCCCTGTGCTCTTTCCATTGAGTCTGGTGGATGGCACCAGGTACAGAAAGGCCTGTGAAGGTTCACTTTTGATTGAACCTAGGTATGTTTCTTCTAGGTTTCTGAGGAACTTATAAGCCACCAGAAGAGTTTAAAGGTATTTATAAAATCACTTACATAAATGAAATTGTTGTAAAAAAAAAATTATTCCCTTAGCAAGCAACAGCAGAGGAGCTGCAGTAGAAATTTCAGTTGGTACTTGTCATGCCAAGTAAGCAGAATCATGGCCCTCTTCAGGTTTCTTTAGACTTTACCCCCTCAAAAAAATTCAGGAGCGTTATACCTTAGATGCAATGCTTCTAGGTGTGGTGAGAAAGCACGAACACTTTTTCCACGCAGTTCAGCTCATGCCATCTGTCTCCCTTGAAAAGGCATCTTCTGACAAAGATGATGGCTTTTAGACCACAGGCAGTGTAGAGACTATGTTTGCCCTAGATCTTATTTAAAATGAGGTTGGGCTTGTTTGAACCCACACCCACATCCTCTGTACAGAACCAGGTACAAATATACTGTCATTCTTAAAAAAAAAAAAAAATTACTTCTCTTTCTTCATTGTATCCCATAGATTTTATCCCTAAAATGGGACAAGAAAAAAGAAAGAAGAAAGACATGAATCTGTACAAAGCCAGAGATACTGTGACCTGAGAACATACACTTTTATAGACAATATCATATTTCCTGCTCATTCTCTTTCTCCTCCATTTCACCTCTGTGGTGCATTGTGTTCAAATGCAGCTATTCTGAAACTAAAATAACCATTAAAGACTTATTCTGGGCTAGACTCTGAATACTTCACAAAGCATTTTTCAAAAATGAACTTATTTTATCCTTGTGAAATATAACAGTATGGATGAAAAGCTGTAACACTGAAGTCAGTGAAAAAAGCTGGTTATAACAAAAGAATCTAGTTTTTAATCTTAGATTCTTCTAGTTGTATATTAGCTTTCCTTCCTGCTTCATATTGTACCAAGCCTTCCCATCCTCTAATCATGGTCTGAAAAAATATTTAACAAGTATTAAACTAACCATTAAACTAAATCAACTATTTTCTGGATGATGCTTAAATACCTATCTTTATAGAAACAAAGAAATAGATCTGAAATGAAAAAGAAGTGCAAAGTTTAAAAAAAAAAAGTGGATGTACACACACACACATATATATTTAGCAAATATGAATAGTCTCTAAAGGTATAATTAGTGGAGAAGGAAACAGGAATTTTATACTAGGCAAGAAATAGGCCAATTCAGCTGAGGTTCCCTACTGCACTGACAGCTGGCTGAATCTTTATATATGTTAAATGTATAAGTACTAGCGATCTATTGGTTGATTTTTCTCTAGCATCTTGTGTAGGACAGTGCAGGAGAAGACATTTAATAATGATCTCCAATTTGGATTTTTTTGCTTATTTCTTTTGTTTGCTTGTTTGCTGGTTTTTGTGAGATAAGGTAGACATTTGTATGATATCCCATTTTTGAAATGAATGTAGTCCTAAATTAACTTAGTCTCCATCATGAATTAAAGGAAACGTTGTTTGTTCCCTTCAAATACAGTGAAAGCACAACTATCAAGAAGAAAAGTATACTGGAAAATTGACATTACCTGATGATTTATGTCAGGTCAAAAAAAAGGAAATAAAAAGAGTCTGCAAATTTACTCTTTTTGTTTAACAAATAATTACATGCTACAAAAATATAAGAAAATATTAAATATTAGTTAGGTAATTGAATTTAATCATTTCAGTTAGGTAATTGAATTTAATCAACCTCTTTCAAATAAGTACTTTTCAATATACTGTCACAATATTTTTTCTCATACAATAGTTATGATCTGCATCTCCATTTCGGTGTCTCTTCTGTATCTACACAATGTTTCCAATGTTGTGCTGCTGTTGTTTACTGTTGTACTGTTGCTCGTTTACAGTGTGATCGCATTTGCATGAAAATTTTGTGTTTGCCATTGCACCTATTTTAAAACTAACTGATAGCTCAGTCTGCACATATTCAAGAACCTTTGCCACAGCTTTGGTGGAAGTGATGGTCTATTTTCAGCTAAGTTTTCAAGGTCACCGTCTATTCAACTTAATCTAATACCTTAATTTTGTCTCTTTTCTCTGAAGAACCATATTGTCTGAAAACAGAATCTTGTGTGTGGTGAAGTCTGATAGATTCCAGCCCTGTCTCCATATGGAAGTGTCTGCAGAGGTGAGGCAGGTGTTCCACTGTAATTCGGGGTTAAGCAGTCTGATATATAAAGACAGCCTGATGAGATTGTAGTGAGTCAGAAAACCACCAAGAAAGACAAGAAGGGCTGTCATTATGATCTTATGAATAGATCACAAGCAGTCATGATGGAAATTTAGAGTTCTGCTCACAGGCCACAAAACTAGAACTTTCCTCCAGGGTAGGGGTTGATGTAAACTACACAAACCTTCTAGGGTGCAAACAAAAAAATCTCTCTCCTGTCTTTCCCCATCTCCATGTCAGGTACAAAATTTTGCTAGAGAAATGAGGCTGTGCCACTCACTCTGACTCACTGATTACATTTTTTGCATAGGCTCGAAAGGAAGTTCAACACTTGCTTCAGGTGGACTACACAGTCACCACTTTTCCTCTCTTTGTAACCCACCATTTCAAAGTAATAAAATTAAATTTGTTAATTTAGTCATACTATTTCTTGGCCTTTACTTATTGTCATTTACTATACAATCACTTCTTCATTGTTTCTGCCATGCACAGATTCCATCTTGAATCAGCTTTTCTGGGTTTGGCCCAAAAGAAGATTAAGAAATAAATAAAAAACATCCTCATGATCTCATCTGCTATAACAGTTTTCTGCCATTTCACTCAGCTTCCCACACAGAGTTCAGTACTGCCCTAAATGTACTAAGTCATTCCTGGGTTAGTATCTTCTCTTCTCACAGCTAAATAGCCCATATAGCTGATTCTGTTCTTGTTCTATTTTCTCTCTGATGTTCTCAGTCAGGCTGACTATGACCTTCTGGAATTTTTAAAATTATATATTGCATAAATTATTTTTTCTCTAGGATTTTCAATATCTTCTCTCTCACACAGATTTTTCTATCCATTTCCATTTTTTTTTTCAAGTAGCACTATTTTCCTCTTCTTGCAATGACTGGTTATCATTGGAATATATAATCACCACATACTTAGGAAAAGACATTTTTTACCTTTATTATTTACTATGAATTCTGAACATAATTTTCACTCCTTAAAAGTCATTGTATGGATTGAAACACAGAAAGACTGTGATTGCATAATGTTTCCTTGCAGACTCATCATTCATTATATACATTGATTGACTGTGGGTCAGTAGGCTTTATGAGATTCTTCCTAGAAAGGACTCTGACACAAGACATTTTTGGTATGTAATTGATTTAAGTATCAAACACCGAATTTTTATCAACAATTACAGTGGTGACACCCATTATTTTTCAGGCTGTAACAACATGGTGTGCAATTTTGCATGCCATATCATACTCACCCACAGTAACTGGAAGTGACAACTTGTCGTGCCTCAAAGAGATTGTTTTATATCCCAACAAGGTGAAAAATAATGGCAAAAAATCAGGTGACACACCACAAATGGATTGTATTTTCTCAGGTAGACTAAAGAGAGGAGTAGTACACCCTTATTAACTGCACCAATCATATTAGTTGAAAAATGTTTGTGTTTAGATAAGAACAATGTTTATAATATATGATGCTAAAAGAATGGAGTGCATTCTTCTCTGCATAAAATGCAATAAGTTTTAGTCCTCTGAAGTATATGGGGAATGATGATTTTCAGAAGAAAAAAAGCTTGAAGTAACATAAATTAAAAAAAAATATGCAATACACAGCATAAATGATGAGGAATGACACAAAACCTAAGTAACAGTTTGAAACTAAAATGCTAAAACATGAATTTTTGTAACACTTCGGGAAGTACAAGACATAAAAGGTGAAAGACACCCTATTTTCCTGTATTATGCAAATAATATTTGATATTTTGAATCATATCTCATCTTTAAGCACGCGAAGTCCATTACAAGTGTACATAGAAGATTGCTTAATTTGTTACTAAAGCAAAGCACTTTCTGGCAAGAAGAGTGAGAGCTCCTTGTTTGAAAAAAACTAGAAGCCTTTATTACACTTGATGGTAGTAGGCAAAGCACATTCTTTTGACAGCGAGTAAAATTCAGTAAAGCTGACTTTAGAATATTCAGCAATTTACAAAATTTTACAGACCCTTTTGGCTTCAAATATTTTGACTTCTATTTATAAATCAAGTTTATTTGCACACCTACTGATGCATAGGAATATAAAGTGCCTTACGGTAATCAGAAATTAATACTGTGCCTTTCTCAAGGTTTATTTGATAGTATTAGGTATGCAGACTTCCATCCTGTGTTGTCAAGTATTCTTTCTTGAGGCACAACCTCACCCATTCCCAGGATTGGGGCGACAATCCCTGCCGTGGTCCTGCTGCCCACATTATTTCTGACACAGGCCAGGATGCCATTGGCCTTCTTGACCACCTGGGCACACCCTGGCTCGTTGAACAACTGTTCAGCCGTTGTTGACCATCACCCTCAGGTCCTTTTCCACTGTCAGCTTTCCAGTCTTCCCTGAGTGCTGCATGAGGTTGTCGTGGACAAAGTGCAGGACCCAGCACTTCCTGTATCTCATGCCACTGGCCTTGACCCATTAATCTTGCCTGTCTACACCCCTCTGTAAAACCACTCAGTGTTTAGTCAAGTGCTTTGATTAATGTACCTAATGAAGAAATCTGGTCTTGCTAATAGAAACATTCTTGGCTTCTTTATATGAAGATTGAAGATAGGTGCCAAGAGGATGGTGCCAGTCTCTTTCCAGTGGTGCCCAGAGGTAGGATGAAGGGCAATGGCCACAAATTAAAACATAAGAAGTTTCACTTCAATATGAGGAAGAACTTTTTTTATGTTGAGGGCAGCAGAGCACTGAAACAGATTGCCCAGGGAGGTCGTGTAGTCTCTCGCTCTGGACATATTTAAAACCCACCTGAATGCAATCCTGTGTCAACTGCTCTAGGTGACCTTGCCTTGGCAGGAGGGTTGGACTAGATCTCCAGAGGTCTCTTCCAACTCTTACTTTCCCGTGATTCTGTGACTCTGTGATGATGACAATTTCCACATCTAGCACTATGCGCTACAACCTATTATGACTTTCTAAAAATATCTCTTTGGGCAATTTAAAGCAAGGCAACTCTGCTTAATGACTGCTTAACGAGTTTGGAAGGTCTGAGATATTTGTGAAAGCATTTCTTGTAAATTATATGCATCTAGCTAATTGCTGCAGTGCTCAGAGGAACATAATCCCATTCTCCGCATTGCAGTACACTACAATCTAGGATGATGTCAATTTTCTAATGGTTGCCAGAGATCTAGGTGAAAATGCATTGTGTGGTTGTGCATGTGTGTGTGTGTGCATGTCACTTCTCAGGTATACAAGTGTTAGGCAAAAAGTTCAATAACACTAATATATAGAAAATTTAGATATGTGGAACTCAAAACTTTCAGAGCAGCACAGACCCAGTGATACATTTCAGATGCAAATACCTTATTTTTGGGGGGTCTGGGAACTCACACTTCCAAAAACCAACCCCCAAGAAATTCCCCAAACTAGTATTTTTTTTTACATGCTCAGATGACTATCATCTCATCAAATGACTGCTTTTCTACAGAGTTTTTGTTTTATATTGAAGAAAGCTAGAACAAGCTTTTAAGTAAAGTTTATCAAGTGCTATGAATCTAGCTGACAGCTGAGGAGCACACAGAAGCATAAAGGAAGTGCTTAGACACCACAGAGAATATGTAGGTTAGTGATATTTCTGTTGTGGAAGAAAAATATGTGTCCTATAAAGTATTCCATAAGAGCTCTAGCATTAAACAGAGGGCAGACATAAAGTACCATCAAATAAGTATACGGGAATTGGTGGTGCTCATGGAGCATGGATTATTAGCTTCTGGAAGAAAAAATGCAAGGAAAAAACATTTTTGGATTATTTTTTTCAAAATTCATCTGCTCCAGTTGACAGGCAGGAAATAAAGAGGTCATTGTAATAATGCAGTTGTGTTTTGCCATTCTGCAGTTCTGGAGGCACAAGCTTTGTTAAGAATCTATATTGCTCTTTTCTAGGAAAAAGGAGAGAAAGGAGACAAATGGTTAGGGGTTTAGCTTGTTTGGTTTTTTTGTTTTCTTTTGATCTTCATTTAGGGCATCACAGAATTCTGGTTTCCTTTTTTTTTTACCCCAGGAGAGGGGAAAAAAAAGGAAGAAAACAACCCACAAATATGAGAACAAGATATTCGAGAAAAACTTATTTTCAGGTGAGAAAGATATACCTTTTTTTTTGAGGAACTCGCTATTCAGAGTAGCTTTTAGCCAAGCAAAGGGCATCTCAAATATGAAACAAGCTACAGAAGGATGTGGTAATATTGTCAGACCCTAAGAAGTAAATCCTACTATGCTGCAGATTACAAATTAAATACAGTACATAGCCTTGGCTCCTCCATTTGTGGTGAGCAGCCTAGGAAGATTCAAATATAATAAAATAGAGTAGTATGGCATAGAAAAAAACAATACTTAAACTTGAAAGGTTCAGAGAAAGAAGAGAATTATGCTAAGAAATTTTTTAATTGTGAAGATTTTCTTAATTTCCAGAGGTTAATCTCTGCAGTCACCATCTTGGAGAAAAGTCAATGGAAGAGTGGCAAAGCATTAGCCACTTCTTTGCTCTCCATTCCCCTTTATACTAGTGTGTTGTTTGTCAGGAATCTGCCTTTTGACAGCTCAAAACACACTTCTCAAACATTTTCCATCTATTTTTCTCATTTTCTGACGTACTGGCATTACTTTCAAGGTTACTTACAAATGAAAAGTTAACTTGATATGCCTATCATTTGTTTCTTATTTATACTGTGATCCATTTGCTCTTTTGGGAAATGCTGAGGATCTTTAGAAGGGTATAAAATTGCAAAAACAATGTAATTTTTTTTCCAATTACTGTATAAGTTTTGCACATATGGTTGACTGCCTGTTTCCTTCAGGGTCTTCTTAAACTTGAAGGACAGGAGAAAAGACAGATCGGAATTTGCTATTCACTATAGCATACTTTAAACTTTTCAAGAGGTCATCTCACACTGCACCGCACAGGGAGCTTTGATATGGTATACTGCTTCTGAACCTCAGCTAATCCATCACCTGGTGGCAGGCTGCACACAGTTAGCATTAAAAGAGAACTTCATCTGTCAGATTCAGATAAGAATCTATACTTATTTGTTCATTTTGTGAAACTTTAAAAACTGGTATAAACAACTACTACAAGACATCACTGTAAAGACCGATGTTATTTGTCAGTGTACTACAGGGGATACCAATTCAGACTGACCACATCATTAGCTGTTATTGAACTGTTCCAGCACTTAAACAGTGGTACATCAAAATATAGTCTCGGCTGCTGCACAAAGTGTAGTCATGCCTCTTTTCTCTGTACCTAGAACATCTTAATTCTGTGCTAATGCTACAGGGAGCCCTACAGAATTAATGATGCCAGATAGTTTGACCGTTGCTGTCAAAATTCATGAAAGTTCTGAATATGAAAAATGAAGATCCCTTTTAATTAAAGACAATTAAATACTTGAATACATGATAGGAAAGCATTATTCGTCACACTGATGAATTGTGTGATAAATTGTTAGCTTAGACAGCTCAAAAGAAGAAAAAAGCTGAGATGTGATACCATGCTTAGAGAGATGAAAGATCTTCTGCAATGGTAACAGCTCCCATCTTTAGTGACCAGAAAACATACTCACTAAAAATGGTG
This sequence comes from Eulacestoma nigropectus, assembly GCA_013397775.1. Lineage (NCBI taxonomy): Eukaryota > Metazoa > Chordata > Aves > Passeriformes > Eulacestoma > Eulacestoma nigropectus. The sequence goes on along the minus strand of VZTE01005801.1, from coordinate 225,500 downwards.
AGCTTTGTAGTCTTGACACATTCTCCAGAAGTTCCCCAAACTGCTAAAAATGGATTTTGATAGGAAATTCCATCTCTTTGGAGGTAAAACTCAGAAGAGCTCAGCATCAAATTGGCATTATCCCTGATTCATTCCTAACCTCCAAATCTGATTTCTTTTCTAAATCCTTGATCTTCATCCTGCCTGTGGTATTGAAACAAAATAGGAAGAAAATGCTCTATATCAAAGCAGGAATATTTATTTGGCAGGAATCTGCATTCTGAAAGTTCAAAACACCCTTCTCAATTATTTTTCTCATTTTCTGACATATTGGCATTGCTTTCAGGGTTCCCTAAAGTGAAACATTAACTTGATATACCTATCATCTGTTTCTTATTTGTACTGTGATCCATTTAGTCTGGAAAAATGCTCTGTATCAGAGCATTTTCATGCCTGCTTCCTTAGATATGCAGGAGATTACATCAATTTATTTATTCATATTATATTTCATACAATATTATACATGAAATGTCGAATAATTGTGAATGTACATATGAGAAATAAGTTTCATACAAAATTGATCATTGTTCTCTTATTTTCTGGAAAACTTCTGATTCTTTAAATATTCAAATGTATCTTAATTTTTTTTTTAATACTTGTTCTAAATGCCAGGTTTAAAATACCATGAAATCTAAATTTTAAATATCTTCTTAACTAGAGTATTACACACTTTTGATCTATAGGCCGGGACTGATTAGTGGCAAAGGACTTCTGTAACTAAAGTTTTCCACCTCATTCTTCAATATAGCTGCCTCTTCTGTGTGAACTAAAGGAAAAGTGTTTCTGAACACAGTTTTAGGCACTGGATTACTGATCAGTACAGTCTGTATTTGGGCAAGACATTAGTTTTACTTATTTTTGACTGCAGGAGGCCTACTATTTGGAATTATGTAAAGACTGTCAGAATCCAAACCCAGCTTGTGAACTGATATTCATGTGGAGGAACAACCTCTTAGATTCTGCTGTTTACAAATTACTCTGGTTTTAGTAGAAAAAGGAATATTATAAGCAAGCTTTTAGGTAAAAACGAGTTCCTCATTAAGAGCATTCTGAAAAAGATAAAACACAATTTTACTTTTGTTAAAGCTCTACAGTCTCTAAGGTCTGAAGAGTGCATATAAATCAAAGCATTATTTTGTACATTTGAGGAATATGCCTAATACCATTTACGTACTTTGCTCTTTTTTCTTCCTTTTTTTTTTTTTTAATTAAGGCATTCTTTTCATGTTTTTCTCTGAGAGTCTTAACACAGCAGAGTGTATATTAAAATTATTAAATCTTTCATCTTCATGAGAATCTAGTAATTTTTATAACATACTTTTAAAACATTTACTAACACAGTTTGTGTGGTCATTCCCTTCCTTATATGCTAGGAAACAAGAAAATTTCTTAGCTAATGCAGCTGTCTTAACATTTTTGCTAAGAAGATGCTGGAATTGTAGCTTCTAGGAGAAGGACATTGGCAAGCATGTAATGGGACATGAATAATTGTGAAAGTTATCAAGAGGAAGAAAAAAGTAATGTATTTGAAATTTCTAAGATCTACCATTCATGAAAATTGCAAAGTATACAGCAGAAATGGAGGAAAAAATGTCACAAAAGCACAGTAAGTTTTGTAATTCCATGCATTTGCAAGAATATTACCTTAGATGGGTGCACTATATAGAGGAGGCACTCTGACACTGCAGAACAAGGTACACAAAGAATAGTAGGATGGCCTTATTGACTAAAAATACTAGCACTGTTAAGTGTCAGACCATGACATGATAGAATATATAAACTACTTATTTCTAGGAAATAATAGTGGAGGAAAACATTCAGGTCCTCTCTTCACCCCAAAGCAACACTTAGCTGAATGCTGATTGCAATTTTTTACATGCATAAGATACTACACTACAAGAAGTGAATAATTCTTGGTGCTACTCTTGTTTGGTAGTAGGGTCAACATTTTCTCTAGTTAATGATTGTGTTTGGATATCTTTTATCATGTGTAGAAACTCTGAAGTCAGTGTGCACTTAGGATTACTTTGAGCTTTTTCATGCTAGCAAGGCCTTGCAGCATTGAATCTAGCCTTAGAAAGCTTACAGTTTCTCATGCAGGAACTTAGTGACCTAACTTGCTGGTCAGAAATTTACGAGAGAGTTGGAGAAGTTATGACCTCTTGGTGACATAATGAGCTCTATCTCTACTTATCTGTCTTTCTGCCTTCCAGCTTTGCACTTTTTTTGACTTTTTACTTTTTTTACTGTTTTTCTCTTTTATATTGGAGCTACTGTTCATCACTGACTCAATAGTTCCAGTCTTTTTTTTCTTTTCTGATCTTTCATACTCTACTCGTGCAAAGCACAATAAATTTTTTTTAAAGTTAATCTAAACTGAGATGCCATGGCTGTGGTCTGCAAAACTAACTTTTAGGCCCTGTCACCTGAACACTTAGCTCTCAGGAAAATAAAAAGTGGGAAATCAGTCAATACGAATTGACCCAACAGATCTTCATCTCCAGCCCTTAGATTATTCCTTTTGCTCTCACTCTGTAATAATTAGCTGGACCACATTTCTGCCAACAAAATTTCCTGCTTCATAGTTAATATGCTCCTTATAGTATTTCCAGGTAAGAACTGATGAAGTTGTTCCATTGATTATTGAATTGCTTGGTAACACTACCTTGCTTCGGCTCATTGCATGTATGAAGCTTATGGCTTATGTTCAGGAGAAAAATCAGGTAGTCTATGTCACTAGTTTCACTACTACAGACACACTTCTCCTTTCTTTGCAGTTTGCTGCTTACGCCAAAGACATCTCAGTATCAGCATATTTAATTGTATGTTTAGGTCCTTCTACTGCCAACTCAGCTGGCCTTTACATTGCTTAAGATTTGGTTCACAAACAGTGATAACAAGAACTTCTGTCCTCTCTCCTTTGATATTAAATAATTCATACGCATTTTTTTTTTACCCTTCCTTGAGTTTCATGCTGGCAATATGCCTAGTAGTTCTAAAGAGTCTGTATACTGATGTTTATCACAGGACACCATTGAGATCACAAAACAGAATGGATTGAATTTCATCACCAATTAATTTCAGAAAAAAGAAGATAGTCACAAGCAGCACTTCAAGCAGAGGTACAGAGTATTTTCTACTGCTAATTTTGATATTAACACCTAGGGAAGCATATAGTTCTGCTTTTATAACCATTAATTATGTGCTGAAAATTTTCAGAGAATCTTATTTTTTTCTGAAATGCTTTTTTTGATTTGATTAAAACATTGTTTTTTAGCAAATGTAGTAAAAAATTTTTAAGGAGCATATTCT
>VZTE01005801.1:210606-222138 GCA_013397775.1 Eulacestoma nigropectus | reverse complement strand
TATTCTATTCTCAAACGGGCCCCCCCCCCCCCCCCCCCCGAAAAAATGAAACAAAATAAACCAAAAAAAAACTTAAAAAAAAAGAGCATGGGCTAAAACAGTTGGTTGTTCTGAAAACAAATGTGTTGATTTATTTTGTTCTTCTTTTTAGCATGAGATGTGTGGTGTGCTATTTCTAAATAAATGGTGCCACAAGACAAGCATATGTTGTTCTATATCATGCACTGCAGGTGCTGCAGTAGAGGGTTGCATAATGTGCCACCTGAAACTCAGAGAAGCAATTTTCTTTAAAATGCCAGATTGTGGAGGCCTAGCTCACGCTGATAAGCACCTACTGACGCAAGCAGTTCCATTAAAGCCCCTCCTTTCAAGTAAGTGCTAACTTACTTCCTTTCAAGTAAGTGCTAAGTTTTATCAGCCATCTCTGAGCTTCCAGTGTATTTTGGCATTAAAAATCACATACTGACTCATATATTTTTAGATTCTCTATCCATATAAACTATGTAGAATATGGAAGGTATTGGCAAGAATTTAGGATTTAAAATGTTTCACATTACAATATTTATTAGATTAAATCTTATAAGCGTGAAATCCAAAAGACCTCTGCTGTAAGTGTAGTCTTTTACTTATACTAACATTGAGCCTTTTTGATATATAGGTCACGTACATTTTTAGGTAGAAGACAGGATACAGGACTTACATATACTTGCCATATATCAAGGAGAGCAGTCTTAAGCAGATGGTAACAGTATCTAATGGGGAAGGTAGTAAGGAAACTCAGGGTGGTTTTCTGGCCCAGACATGTAATTCGAGTTTGTATTGTAAAATACAATACTTCCCTATTTACAGAACGTGGAATTCTGCTGTGCTGCCTGTGATAAACTGCTTTAATCTGTACTGAAATGATTTCTACTTAGCTCTTCCCAAGCCTGCTGCTTTCAGAATCTGAGTTTCTTGTGATAGAGACCACTGCAAATTTATTTGGCATAACATGAATTTTCTGCCTATACAACAAAACGGACATTTTAACAATACTGTTGTGATACCTGGTTTTCCAAATCTTCTCACACCAGCTATGTAGACAATTGTGGAGGAAACTAGACCTGATTTAGACAGAATTGGTAAGTTAGTCCTCAATTGCCTAGATTGAAAGCAGTTGTGGTGGTTTAACACCAGCTGGAAATTACACTCTCACCACTCCCCTTCTCCCCCTCCCTCCAGTAAGAGAGGGACAAAGGCAGAGACTATGGGTTGTAATAACAATTTAATGAAAGCAAAAAGCAGTGGAATAAGAAATTCACAGAAACAGTAGCAATACAAAGAGAATACAAAGAGACAAGGTGCTTTACCCACAAAAAAGGTGTTCTCCACCTTTGCTTAGTTCTGAATGGCTCCTGGGACAAAGACAAGATGGCAACCATTCCTGCACTACCAGCTCCATGTGGTTTCCTCAGACAAAGATTAGATGGAGGCTATTCCTGCACTCCATGCTGTGTGGCTGCTGGAACAAAGGCAAGATGGGGGCAAAGGGGGCTCCTGTGGCTAGCGATTCCCATCCCTGAGCCCCAGACAATGCAAGACAATGACGGACAACTCCCAAAAACTCCATCTCCCACATCGCGCTGCCCACTTTTCTGAACACCTGTGCTCAGTTGTGGTTCTCAGTATTTGGCTCAGCTCATCCCTTTGCGCCTTGGTCTGCCCCTATTTCACTCCCCACAACTGCTCCTGGTCCTCCACTTCTTTTCCCCCTCAGGTGCTTCAACTCCACTGGCTGTGGGGCACACTCTCCACTGGGCTTGGACACACCACCAATGTTTTTTGTTATCTTAAAGTGGGACATGCACTCCAACGGGCTCAGGCTTGCCACTTCTTTTCTCAGAGCAGCATCTCAGGCTCATTGCCTCTTGCCTTCAGCACCATGTCTTGCAAGCATAGGTTGAAGGAACAGGAAGGGGACCAGCAATGGCAGCAGAACACTGTGTCTGCAAAGGCTGATCCTGACACCTTTCCACTCAAGAGAGGAAGGAAAATGACGGACTTCTTGGGATGCACTTGCCCTTTCTTCCTGAAACCATGACCTCCATCATTGATGTGAGTGGTGTAGAGTAATAACCTGGCCACACCATAGTGTTAAGTTCCACCCCCTTCCTGAAACCAGGAGAAAGGAACCTCAGTTCTGGAAGCTCTTTTCAAAATAAGGGGAATGCACAATGTCAGCATGGAGGCATAATGATTGTAATCTCAAATGAGGCAAACAGACTTAGGTCCAGTTGCTAAAGCTGTGAGCAATGTAAGCATTACTGAGGAAATAATGAAAAATTCACATAGGTTTTTCTCATTGGATTTCTAATGAAAGACCACTCAGCATATGTTCATCAAACCAAATTGTCCAAATGCAATCCAGACCAAACATTTTACACATTGCCTTATGTAACACAGTATTGCTTCTTGGATGATAATTGCAGGTTTGGTGTACACAGCTAGATTTTGACAATGGTTGTACAAAGACAATTTTTGTCACAATTTTTTTGTCACATAAGGACTGATCTACATGGTATAAGTTAAAATGTTTACAAAAAAAACTTATGCATACATATTTATAGATATAAAACACATAACATCTGTGCAGTATGTGCACTGTATGTATGTGTTATATATACATATATACACACACATATATATATATATATATATATACACACACATATACATATTTGCACATATGCAAGCAGGTATATCACTGTTAAGGGAACTTCCCTGTCCAGCCACTCAGGAATCACACTACCAGTCACTCTCACACCACCTGAGCTGGGACCGAGGTGCCCATGCACCCCACTCACAGAGTCAGACCAGGTTTTCCATACTGGATCAACCCTGGATTTCCCATAGCAGACTTCCAGATATCTCGATCTTATGACACAATAACTAAACAGGAAGACAACAAAATAACAGCTCAAGCTGGGTACCTTGAAGGAGGGACCCCAAACAAAGGATCCCCTGGGATTTATACACTGGCAATCCAAGCACAAGAAAGTCTGGAGTCATCGGCTCTTGCTTTGTCTCTGAGGGCCCAGCCCCCTGGCCAGCCCCAGGTCCCTGGGCCCTTTTTTATGCAAAGGATTGGCATTTCATGGCCTCATGCCCCAGACTCAGACTCCTGCTTGGGCTCCTGCCTCGCAGAACTCACCCTGAAGTTCACACTACAGCTTGCACACTGAGCTACCTGCACTGAATGTATTCCTCAAAAGTACACATGTATTTATAAATATATATACATACATACAATATAAGTATAAATATACAGTACAAATATATATACATACATATAGAAGCCTAATCACTTAGGTGAACCCCGAATGAAAGTTGGGTGTGACCGCAAGAAAACAGGCTAAAAGTAATTAACTGCATGCTTGTTGCAACATTTTGTTGGTGGGTGACACGATGAAAATAGAAACATCCTGTTCTAATCTTCTATTCTTAGACTAATTTTTTCCCTACAAAATAAATTAAGGGTGTCATCATCAATATCATTCTTGGTACTGCATTTACTTCCCAGAAGATGAGTGATTATTTCACCACTTTGCACATAATTATTTAGGTTAGAAATGCCTCTGAGATCATAGAGTCCAGCCTTTGACTGATTACCACCTTTTCAACTTGACCACAGCAGTTAAGTGCCACACCCAGTTGTTTCTTGATTACCTCCAGGAATGGTGACTCCACCACCTCCCTGAGCAGTCTGTTCCAATGTTTAACAACCTCTTCGGTGGAGAAATTCCTCCTGATGGCCAACCTGAAACTACCCTGGAATACCTGGAGGTTATGTCCTCTTGTCTTGTTACTAGTTGCCTGGGAGAAGAGACTGGCCCTCACCTGGTTACAGCCTCTTTTAAGGGAGTTGTAGAGAGTAGTAAGGTGCTCTCTGAGACTTCTTTTCTCCATGATAAACAACCCCAGCTCCCTCAGCCACTCCTCATAGGACACTAATCCCCTTGTGATAAGTAAAATCTGTTTGTTCATTAAATCTTGCTCACAAACATGTGTTCATTAAATTTTGCTCACAGACATGTAAGACGAACTACAGGCTTGCTTAAAGTATTGAAGTTTTGTTGCTTTGACACTGCCTTGACTTTTTGTGCATGTAAGATAAACCATAAGCATTCGGTAGAACAAAAAATGTACAAAGTAACGCCAAGTTATATAACAAACTACGAAGGTCAAGTAGAAGACACCCAGGAAGATGATGAGCCTTCATCCTCAAGACCACCAAGAGGCAGAAAACGACCCCCTAGCAACAAGCCACGCAAGCGCAGAGCACCCCGGAAGAACCATATATGTAAGAAACTAAAAAGTATATAACCCGTGATTGTATAGGAGATAGTGCGCACGGTTGGTGGAGCGGAGACTTCCCCGTTCGCTCAGCGCACTGTTTTGCTTGCTATCGCTTGCTCAATAAATCTTACTTTGTAACTGATTCGAATTGGGTGTTTGAATTTGTACACGCACTTTATAACACCCTCATCCAGATCATCCATAAAGATATCAAACAGGACTGGGCCCAACACAGATCCCTGAGGGGCACCCCTAGTGACCAGCCACCAGCTGGATGCAGCACCATTCACCACTCTCTGGGCCTGGCCACCCAGCCAGTCCTTAACCCAGCAAAGGGTGCACCTGTCCAAGCCGTGGGCAGCCAGCTTCTCCAGGGGAGTGCTGTGGGAGACAGCGCCAAAGGCTTTGCTGAAGTCCAGGTAGACACAGCCTTCCCCTCATCAACCAAGTGGGTCATCTGGTCATAAAAGGACAGCAGGTTGGTCAGACTGGACCTGTCTTTCCTAAGCCTATTCTGGCTGAGTTTGCTCCCTTGGCTGTACTGCATGTGTCATGTGATCACTCTCAAGATGATCTCCTCCATAACCTTGCCAGGCACTGAGATCAGGCTGACAGGCCTGTAGTTCCCTGGATCTTCCTTCTGGCCCTTCTTGTGGATAGGCACAAAATCAACCTGTTGTCTGAGACCGCACTGTTTAGCCAGGACTGATAACAAATAATGGAGAGAGGCTCAGTGAGCTCTTCCACCAGCTCCCCCTGTGCTCTCAGATGAATACTATCTGGTCCCATAGATTTGTAACTGTCTAAGCGGCACAGCAGGTCGCTAACTACTTCCTCCTGGATTTTGTGGGGTCTGTTTTGCTTCCTGTCCTTGTCTACCATCTCAGGAGGCCAGCTGCCCTGAAGATAAACAGTCTTTATACTAAAGACGGAGGAAAAGAAGTCAATAAGTACATCAGCCTTTTCTGCTTCTTTGCTGGCGATGTTCTCTGCAGTGTCCAATAAAGAATGGAGGTTTTCCTTGGCCCTCCTTTTGTTATTAACGCATTTATAAAAACACTTTTTATTGTCTTTTACAACAGTGGCCAGACTGAGTTCTAGCTGAGATTTCACCTTTCTAATCTTTCTACATGACCTAACAACATCCCTGGACTCTTCCTGCATTATTTGCTTCTCTTTCTAAAGTCATATACCCTCTTTTTTTCCCTGAGCTCCTGTGAAAGCTCCCTGTTCAATCAGGCTCATCTTCTTACCCACTTGCTCCTCATTTGGTACATGGAAATGTTCCGCTCCTGTGCCTTCACTATTTTTTTTTAAAATATGTCCAATCTTCCTTGGACCCTTTAGTTAAGGACTGTTTCCCAAGAGACTCTGCGAACCAGTGTCTCGAATATGCCAAAGGCTGCTCTCCAGAAGTCCAGTCTAGACGTTTTTTTGACCACCTTCCTTACTTTACTGAGAATTGAAACTATCATTTCATGGTTGCTGTGCCCAAGGTAGCCTCCTACCACCGTATCTCCCACCAGCTTTTCTCTGTCTATAAACTGCAGGTGTAGCAGGGCCTCACTCCTCATAGGTTTTTTCCAGCTGTGTTAGGAAGTTATTTTCCATGCATTGCAGGAACTTCCTAGACTGCCTCCTCTCTGCTGTGTTGAGTTTCCAGATGTCCATCAGGGTAAAGTCTCCCACAAGAACAAGGGCTGATGATGGTGAAACACCAGCCAGCTGCTTATACAGTAGTTCATCCACCTCTTCATCTTGTTTGGGTGGTCTATAACACACTGCCACCAGGATATCTGCCTTGTTAGCCTTCCCCCTGACTCTTACCAATAGTCTCTCAACCTTGTCATCACTAGCCTTGAGCTCTATACAGTCAGAACCCTCCCTAATGTACAGAGCCACCCCACCCCTTTTTCCTCCACTGTCACTTCTGAAGATGTAGCCATCCACTGTGGCACCCCAGTCATGTGAGTCATCCCACCACATTTCCATGATGGTGACTATGCCATGGCTTTCCTGTACAGTGGCCTCCAGCTCCTCCTATTCGTTACCCATGCATTGGTGTAGATGCACTTCAGCTGGGCCTCGTCTTTCTACTTGATACATTTTGCAGGAACTTTTCCATCTAAAGGATATTTCAGGCAATAACTTGATATCTAGTGATACCACATATGCTGCTCCCCACAGACTGTTTGAATGTCTATGATACCATTTTTTTATTCCTCCACTTTCTGCTAACAGCGTTACGACAGTTCAAGGGAGGAAAGAGACACTGCTGTTGTTCTAGTGAATGTTTTCACAGAGGAAATGTATTTAAGAGTATGCCATTTCCTTTATTTCTATAATTCTATTAATTCTTCATGAAAAAGGGTATTTAAAAAAAAGATTCAGCATTTTTAAAAATGAAGATTTGGGGTCCCTTGGAACTCTTTTTTATATGATTTTTTTTTCCCTCACTGCATTATAAAATCAAGTAACCTGTGACACTCTTGAAAGAAGGGTTCTTCTTTCTGCTGTAAAGGTGAATGTAGCAGTGTTTTATGTGTGTGTCAGAGCATTCTGTGGATCCTTACTCTCTGAGTGTCAGGAGTGTGTGACTCTTTCCATCTGCAACATACAGTCAAATCTCATTTTTATGAATTTTATAGCCTTTGAAGAAGTTCAAGGCATACCCTTACTTTGTCCTAACATGACATTAGGATATGACAATCTCATTTGCACTTGCATCTGAAGCTCCTAAGTGCAACTGCATTTTCTGCTTTATGTACAGCCACAGTGGCACTTGTGGAACTGGACATACTGTGAGGCTTGTAGTAGGAGTTTGGCCACCTAAAATCTGACATAACCCTTGCTGAAAATAAATCTATCAGAAAATTATTTATCTGCTGTAAACAAATGTAAATTCAAAACATTGGTGAGTCATATCACTTTTTTATGTAAATCCCAGATGTAACAGTCTACCAGTAGAGTCCACATGCCTGTGGTTTTTGTTAGGACTTGCCAAATCTGGCAGATGATTTTTGGTGAGTCTGAGCACATACTCCCAGTAAGCACATACGAAAACGCACATATACAATACATATGACCAGCACATACACTGATCAGCACTGGCAGAAGCCACAGCACACTTACAGACACACAAAACTACCACTTATGGCCTCATGCTATTTCCCTCTTTGGCTGGTCAAGATGAGGCCTGTTTTGTGGGAATACATATACGCACATAAAAACGCAAGGTGGATCCCTCCAGCAGCAGGGCTCAGACACTGTCTGTCCTGTAACCTCCCCTGGATTCCAGTTCCCCCAGCTGCTGCTTCCTGGACATGCAAACACCAAGGACACAGAGGTACCCTTGCCACTGGAATAGAGTTCCTTGAACAGACACACACACACAAGTGTGAACCTCCTGGCATCTGTGCTTAGACATGAGGTCTGTCAGGAGACTTCCCCTGGATCCCCTCTCACACCCTTGTGTGCACACACACATGCATCCACACATGCCAACACACTCATCAGCAAGTCTCTCAATTGACCTGCACCTCCACAGTTCCTCTAGTGCTAGGCTTGGAACCCTACTCCCTTCAGGAGCCAAGACCTGCAGGTGCCTCATGCTTGGAGATATCCACAGCCCTATCCTGGGGTACCTGTTCCCTTCCCGTCAGGTCAGGCTGCACATTTTCTGGTGATCACAGACTGGCTCATGAAGCTATGATGGCTCCAGGGCTGCCACCATGGACACACGGACCCTGACCCACAGTCCCCTCCCACAGCGACATGAGACAGAGTTCCTTGCCTGGGAAATAGAAGTGGAGATCAGAGAGAAGGTAAGGTTGGATCACATGGGACAGGTGCTGGGCATGACCCCATGAACACACTGGCCATCTTCTGCTCTCACCTTTCTGGCCCTTTGGATCACCTTTTAAACCTATTTTCCTATGCCTTCTCTGCCTCACACCGCACTGATTCCCAAGTCTCCTTCTTCTGATTCTTCCACTGCACATACCACAGTAAGCCTTGTGCTCCTGCACCCCATGAACTACCTCCCACACATGATGACTCAGTTTGTGGGGAAACCTGGAGAGCCCCCCCAGCCTCACAGTGCTGGATGTAACCTGGCCCAGGGGCTGAGACTCCCTGGGACTTCCTGGGGAGGTGCCTGGTGCATCCTGGAGGTGCTATCCTGGGTACCAACCCACCCTACCCACAACTCATGGTGTCTCTAGGGTCCTTTTTAGGGGTGGAGGTGGTATTATATGGGTTTCCTGATTGTTTTTTATTTCTTTGTGCTCCTCTTTTTTCATGGATATATGATGTTTCATCACATAACCTTAATAGTTCTTCCAGGATAAACCAGAAATTTTCACAGAATCTCAGATTAGTCTGAGTTGGGAGGGACCCAGAAGGATCATGTTGTGTCCCTGTGCAATAACATTCAATTTAAATTCAAAGTGCTTTGTAGTTCCCACATCAAAATGATATTTGAAGACAGAATACTGGGAGCTCTACAATATGTCTACATTGCATATGGCTTTACTTGGAATAACAGAGTATGTCATCTACACTGTAAAAATGTTTTAGAATCATGACTTCATATGCTGCACCAAAATTAAGTTTAGCTTTGACTATCTAGGAGTGTAATGGTCTGACTTCTGAATTTTTTAATCGTTAAAAAATCTACTGCAATTAGAATATGTCCATATAATACTGAAAAGCAGGTTATGGCTTGAGGTACATGGAAGTCAGCATACAAAAGCACCTCATCTAAGATTAATCACTACAATTCTGTTGCATTTCTGCAGCTTTAAAGCTTCTCTGTTACACTATTCTTCAACCCTAGCAAATTGCAACAAAATTGAATTTACTTAATTCAAATGCTCTTTACTTCAAATATTCCTTGGTGGGTGGCTGTGATTTATTGACTTCTCTGCAAAAGTCGGAAGCCCACATTAGTTCCTTGAAGACACCAAGAGCTCATCAGTTGCTGTGAGTCGTTCTACCCTGTCAGCACCTTGAGCTTCTTCCTGACTTTCCTGAGTGGCAGCTCCTAGCCCCATGCTGGCAGGAGTGAGAGAAGAGTGTTGCATATTTCGAGAAGAGTGTTGCATACTTCTTCTAAGCTTATTTATGCTAATGCATAGGTTATGGTTTCTCCCCACACTCCAAACACACATTTGCACATGCACATTCCCCACAGTCTTCTCACTTTCCTCCAACACTTATTGAAGAAACAGGCTCACAGTACTGTGGAGGACTGAGTGAAACATCAAAAACCTGATTTTGAGAAACCTGCTTTAACCTCATGTTTATTGGTGTATTTCTGTGATTGAAGAAAACAGAATCAAACCCTACCAATATTTTGAGTTTTTTCTTTAAAAGGGCCAGGACTTTGGCATCGTTTATGCTTGTTGCAATTTAAGGGGCAATTGACATGACCTACTTAAACATTCTGACAATGGACATTCTGCTTATGAGATAGTTAACAGCCACATAAGATGAATAGGGACTAGTTGGAAAGAAATGTTCTTGCTGACCTAACTTCTCAATAGATCAGATCATTGCCTGGCCTTGGTACATGCTGGGTAGATCTAGAGGAAGGTAGTTTGCTTCCGGAAGTTAACTTTTGGGGTTGTAATTATACTTCACAGTAAAGAACTTATTGTAATACATACATTCTTTTTCTTTCCAATTGTGTGACGAGGAATAAAGATTTACAAAGATGACTATTAAAATTAATCCTTGTAAACAATCAATCTAGACTCAGCGAGGCATCAAATATAGGTACAAGACCTAAAATATATTAATTCAGGAGTATTATTCCATCTTCTAAATGTACAGTAATTTGGAATAAGTTAATGGTGCATGGTCTGTTTAAGTAGAAGCTAAAACATTTATCATGACACAACAGATTTGATAAAAACAGCAGTAACCAACAAATGATTACACCTTCAGCTGGTTCTCCGCTAGCCCATTATGTTTAGAAGCTGATTTAACATAAGCATTCATTTTTCACACAGGCATTTTAGCTTCTTATATTAACAGTGCTTTCAGTCCAATCATGCCCTGTTTTCTTCAACGTAGTGTGCAAAGGACAAGGTGGAACCATTGTTATGGTCACATGTGTCTGAGGAAATGCTTTGATATTGTTTGTACATAGACACATATATGTACATATACACTGATGAATATAAAAACAGAAGTTGCTTCTGCAGTTAAAAGTGGTTGTGACTGGTATAGAGCCCTTCCTGATTCGAGAAGTGGAGGAGAGGCCTGAAAATAACATATCTGAGATAGAAATTTTTACATGTGCTGTGGTTTAGCACCAAAGCTCTCAACAGTATATCTACACTTATACCAATGCATAAAATGCTGTGAAAAAATGGTGTCAATTCCCAGTAAATGCTGTGAATGTCACTCAGGTGTAGTTAAGAATTTGTAAAAAAATCCTGTCTTAATAACATTTTGCATTAGGCATTTAAAATTCACCCTCTTATGACATCAAAGGCCATTCATTAAGATATATTCTTGGTTGAAATTTTATTATATTCAAAGATTTCACGCCTTCAGAAAAATACAAGACGTAGCCATTGGTTCCACTTTATTTTGACAGTGGAAATCATTGAATGAGAATTTTAGTATGTGTGTCCAACATATGCCTTCTCTTATTTGTGTCGCTTCTGTGGAAATATATTTTCAGCTGATACTCTCTCAATGTCTGTACATAAAACCTTTTATTTTCTTTTACTTGAATTAAGATGCTTCAGTTTGTTAACTTTGTCTAGGCTTAACATACTCTGTGTGACAACAAAACATTTATGAAAAGGGAGGTGAAAAGGCATCTAACTGAAGTGTTCACTCTATCTTGTCCATAAATCGCATCTTCAGCTTTCTTACCAAAGTGACCCTGAGTTATGACTTGTTTAAACTACTGCCCTGCTATGCACATTTTGGTGTTTGACATAGGAAATGCCATCATGACTGTCAAGGAACATTACACGGGGACAACTGCAAATTTTTTTGTGTGTAAGAAAAGTTAATCTTCTGGAAAAATTGAGCAGCTTATAGGAAAATAAGAAGAAAATATACAAATGTTTTAATCTATTTTTTTCATTTTCATAAAATGTCTTGCAGATACAGCTTTCCCTGGTAATCTACTGTCTCCATTTATCAAAGTAATATTTTTTCCATTTTATATATATA
>VZTE01005801.1:158945-210551 GCA_013397775.1 Eulacestoma nigropectus | reverse complement strand
TATATATATATATATAAGTAAAGTGAATACTCCAGGGAAGGTAAAGGAGAGGACTCCAGAAAACAGGCAGCTTCTAAGAAGAGAACAGGAATGTTTTTATGTTATCTGTGTCAGAGCCTTGTTTGCACCACCAACTCCTACAATGTCCTCCACACCCTGATGGTGTGACTACATAAACTTAAGGTCACCTCTGATACAGTGAAGCTTGTTAATTTTGCATGAGACTTCTAACAGAACAGTGAAGTTGAGAGACAGAGCTGAGTGATAAGCCTTCCCTGGGACCTGAGGGTTGCTTTGAGGCCCATATCTTGCCTGTTGTCTGTGCCCCAGCCATCAGCCAGCCACCATCTGGCTGTGCACCAGACACCCTTAGTCAGACCTTGGACCTCTCTGATGTCTGGCCCTACTTGTTCTGTGGTGGGGTAACCCTTTCCAGGCCTCTGTGTTGAGGCCGGGGGACTGAGACTGCTCCCATTTCCACTGCAGCATTCAAAGAAGAAATTGTGGCTGAAAATCCTTAGTCTGGCTGAAAAAAAAGTTAGAAAAATACTGTTTAGAGAGAAGAACTTCAAATGGGTATATACTGGAAACCATGTCAAAGATATAGAAGTTGTTACGGACAAATGTCAATGATTAAAAAAAAAAAAAAAAAATTCTCTCTGGCATTGATTTATATATATTTTTTAACATGAGACAACAACTGAACATACACATTTGAAATAATTAATGCCCCAGTTGTTCCTCGGGCTGTGGTTTGTCTTCTTATCTGTCCTGTCTTCCAATCTGTGATCTGTGCTGCTTACATAACACTCACAACCCTATGTCTGTCAAAACAAACTGGCTTAGCCTAAAAATTTGAAATAGTAGATCTTCCCTGGTGAAGCTCATTTTGATGGAAACGGCACAACAAACACACAAACAGCCGAACTGGGTCATCAGAGGCTGTTAAAGTATTTTTTCTCTAAAATGAAGTGCTTTAAGAGAGCTGGCATTTTACCCAAGTGGCCAATGCAAATCTGATCGAGAGATCCAGTGGAGAAAGAAAGTACTGGAAGTGAATAGGAATACATAAGGAGAGGGAACAGAGAAACTTGTATGCTACAAATAATGAGCTGGAAACAATGTGGGTGTATTCAGGAACCACATTCAATAAATATCATTGTTTTACAGTGCTGTAATCATGCTCTCTTGAAAACACAAAGAAACCTTGATGGGTTATGACTGCTCAAGGGTATAGGAAATAGATGCTGAAATTTAAAAGAACAGATTTTAAGTCTGTGAGAAAATACTCTTTAAAAAAAGGCTGAAACTCAAAAGCAGAAAATCTTAGAAATAGCATATATAACCTGCAGGCTATTCCTCAACACCTTTCCCAAGAAATGTGCATACAAGTGAGAAGAATATCTTGAAATAAAATAGTGATATTAAAGCTTCCATGACTTAGGGAAAGACAGCAAACGTATTGTTAGACAGAAAACCCCCTACCACTTGAGAAGTGTTATTTTCTTGAACAAACTGGAAGGTAAATGATGCAAACTAACACTGAATTCTTAAATATTATAATAAAATACATTAAAAGTAATAACCTGGATTTCAATATTAATAATTGAAATAAAATTAGTTTCAGAAATTTTATATGTTGATGAATTCTAAAATTATCTATGTTATCATAAAATGAATTTGTCTCATTTTCTTCTGTGCCACCCTTCTGCCTCAATATTTATTTATTTTTTTTTCCTTAAAAAAGACGGGAAATAGTCACAAATCACAGAATACTTATTTGAAGTGAGTGATAAATTTTTATGAAAATTTAAATTTTCACAGGGAAACATTTAAAGTCATTTGAAATGACTATACAAAATATAACAAAATGCTGTCATCTTTTAAGTCAAAACTGCAGCCTAGCTTCACTACCTCTGTGAAATACTGATTGGCACTATGAAGACTTGGCACTATGAAGACTTTGCTATGATAGGTAAATTGATACCAGAAAAGAAATAAAAGAGTTAGTTAAATCAGAGTATGAACATTGAAAAAAATTATCACAAGATACAGTGGTATTTCTACACTTGAATTTTATTTGCAAAAGAAATGAAAGCACCCTGATGAAATCCACAAGTTTCTGTTATGTTCCTTCTGTCTTTAGTAGAAATCAATTAAGCACAGAAGCTGAATACACTTTCACAGAGAGAAGCATGGTAAGATAATGCTTAAGGGAAAAGCTCTTCAGTAGTGAACTCCCCTTGCTGTATGAGACTTTTATTAGACATGTATAGGATTTAATGCTTTTAAAAACTGCTTATATTGCAAAACAGTCATGAAATCTTCATCTTTCTACCAACAGCAATATCACAGAAGGAAATGCTTTCTGTGAAACAAGAAAAACTGTAATATTATGTTTTGTGGAAGTATGTTTAGTGGAAGAATATTTTACTATGATTCACAAAACTAAAAGGTCTTGATATCTCCCAAAGTTCAAAATCTACAAATTTGATACCCACAACTGAAAGCAGTACCTCTTTCTAGTCAGGATAGAGTAATACAACTCTAAGTATAGAGTAACACAGTCTGAGGAAGTAATTTATCCTTGTCAGATATCTACATCAGGATTAAATGAATTGCGGTCCTGAAGTGCCTGTTTCTCTTTATTGCCAATAAATAGACTTTAGACCCTTAACTAGAACAGAGCACATGAAAAGCCCATTTCTCTCTATTGGTTTTAAAGAGAGCCTACATGACTCTTTTCTATAATTATTTCAAATTTAATTTACTGAAAACAAGGGATTAATAAGGGAAGCTCAGTCAGTATTCATTCCAGTAGATTGGAGTTAAAAAATCCTTTGGGAAAAAGTCCTAAGAGCAATTCCTGGAATACACCTGGAATAGTCAGTTATGCAAATCATTGCAAAATGGAAACTTCCTTGGGATTTCCTTCTTTTGCTTTCTTGAAGCCTGAAATGACCTGTTTTACCTAATTGCTGTCTTAGCAGGTAGGAGTTCAAGCCATGAAGAATTCTTTAAGATTGATTAGTAGAATTTCAGTTGTGTAATTATTCTCTTTGCTAAAATGTGTTCTCGGTAAGAAGATATGAAAAAAAAACCCAACCCACATTTATTAGGTTTTTTAAGTAAATACGTTTACCAAAGGAAGAATCAAAGAGACGCAAAGCACAATGAGAAATGAGAGTCAAAGAATGAGAGAAGGCCCAAAGCAGCTTCCTTTATGGAAACTTCCCTAAGTTATGTGGACACTTCCTAAACTGGTCGTTTGTACAGAGCAGGCGGAACAGGAACCTCTTCTTATTAATGCCTTAGGGTGCTAAAGCAAAGTAAGAACAACAGTGAAGTACACACCACATCTTTTAACTTTGTTTTTCTCACTTATGTCATCTGTCTTTTTCCTTCTCATTTTCAATTTGAAGGTGAAAATCTGCTATTAAATGACACCTTCTGATCTGCAACATAGAAGCCCAGAGGGACTTATTCTCTCAAGCTTGCTGGTGATACAAACAGCATGCTGCAGCTCATATATTTTTCCAATTCGAAAGTGCTGGAACACCTAGCTCTCAGATGACCTGCAACATGATGTATAAGAGTGGATATTTTAACACAGCTCGTATGCCTTATTTCGTCACATTTCATACAGAGATAAAAAAAATTCCATCTCTGTCTTTTTTCAGGATATGTCCACTGTTTATTCTACAACAATTCCTTTCAATGTGTTAATAATGTGTTTCATACATATGGTCTTCAGCAAAATGTTTACACAGTATACTTTTGTATTGGCTATTTCCATGTTGCAAATTTAAATAATTTCAAGTACGGCTTAGCAGATAAATGGCCAGGTCTGGAAACCTCAAAATCTACAAGAAAACTAAACTTGTTAACTGAAAGAAACTAAATTGGTTCTGCTACATTTTGATACAGCATCTGGTCTTGTTCAATTGAATTTAAGTTAATAGAAATTATCCAATAATTTTACTACCTCCTGTTCAGTCTTTTACCTTTCCTTGTAAAACCACAAGTCATAAGAAATAGGTACTCTTTACATGTCAACACACATCCTCCTTCCCCCACTTTTGTTTCTAATTTCATTGTACCTTGAAAAATCCTTAAAAATCCCCAAAATTTATCATAATAATTTTTGTTCTTATGAGGTGAGTTACATGGTCAATGAATTTTAAAAATACCTCTTTTAGTATAGGATATGAAGTGCAGGAAGCAAATCTTTAAAAGTGAAACGTTGAGTCTAGTCCCAACTCCCTATCTATATGCTTCTCTGTGTGGGGAGTGTGTATGGAATGGCCAGAACTTTGATTACTACTGTTATCCTTCTGAGTTGCTTTATAACATCTGTATTAATACTCAGTTGAAGAACAGCAATTTATTGATGGAGTGTACTATAGTGGTAAAGCAATCCATTTCTACTTCCTGAGAAGGACGAGGAAAGAAAGTAAAGTAGACTAAAAGGTGTGCCTTGTTACTGTGTCTCCTGGGAAGGACACTATTCTGATGCAGTTTCTGAGCAAATTCTTGCTCAAGGCTTTACATAACCTAGACATTTAACCAGAAAGCCTTACTGAAAAATTTTAAATAAAAAAGCATTGAGGTTCCCAGGTACTGCTGAATTATTTTAGTACAATATATTTATTTTTTGCTAAAAATTCATAAAAATTATCATCGAATCATAGAATCACAATCTACTGAGTTGGAAGGGACCCACAATGTTCATTGAATCCAACATCTGTCCCTGCATAGCACCATCCCCAAGAGTCACACCATGTGCCTGTGCGCGATGTCCAAAAGCTTCTTGAACTCTCTCAGGCTGGTGCTGTGACTTCCCTGGGGAGCTGTTCCAGTGCTCAATCACCCTCTTGGGGAAGAACCTTTTCCTGATATACAAACTAAACCTCCCCCAACTCACCTTCATGCCATTTCCTCCAGTCCTGTCACTAGTTACAAGAGTAAAGAGATGGATACCTGCCCCTCCACTTCTCCTTGTGAGGATGTTGAAGACTGTGTATCATACTGTAACAACTGAAAAAAATTTGATCTCCATATTTCCTGGGGTTACTTTAGCTTGTTTTAAAAATAGTAAGGTGTTCAATTTCAATTAAAAGACAGCTGCTGTGAAATAAGAAAATATAAATATGTTAAATAAGAGGGGTAATATTTTAAGAATTTGTGATTTACTGGTGAATTTTTTGCTCATCACAGTTCATCTCTTGCCAGTAAAAACAATACAGCCACATAAAGATAATGGCAGACATTACATTTTAAAGGACTATCTAAAATAATCTGTGCAGAGATTGTTTCAATCCTTTAAACTATTATCTTACTCTCTCTAGCAGATGAGTTCTTGCTTCCCTGTGTACGGTAAATTCTTTCCTCTTTGCTTCTGCTTTGCATTTATTTCGCTTCTGTAGAAGACAACTCTTAAGATCGTAAAATCACAGAATATTCTGAGTTGGAAAGAGCCTACAAGGATCATCAAAGTCCAACTCCTGGCTCTTCACATGATCACCCACACCCACTGTGCCTGAGAGCATTGCACAAACATTCCTTGAACTCTCTCAGGTTGGAACTGTAACCACTTCCCTGGGGAGCCCATTCCAGTGCTCAAGCATCATTTGAGTATAGAACTTTTTCCTAACAGCCAACCTAAACCTCCACTGATACTGTCTCATGCCATTCCCTTCAGTCCTTCAGTCCTGTCACTGATCACCAAAGAGAAGAGACCAGCACAGGCCCCTCTTCTTCCCTTCTTAAGGAAGCTGTGCACCGTGATAAGGACTGGCCTCAGTCTCCTCTTTAGGCTGAACAAGTCAAGTGATTTCAGCTCCCTGTATGGCTTCCCCTACAGACCTTCATTGTCTTCATAGCCCTTTTCTGGACATTTTCAAATAGCTTTATACCTTTATTTTACTGAAGTGACCAAAACTGCCCCCAGCACTCGAGGCCACCCCAACGCAGAGCAAAGCAGAGCAGGACAATCCCCTCCCTTGCCCAGCTGGTGATGCTGTGCCTGATGCCCCTCAGGACATGCCTGGCCCTCCTGGCTGCCAGGGCACTGCTGACTCATATTCAACGTTCCATCGACCAGGACCCCCAGGTCCCATTTCGCAGGGCTGCTCTTCAGCCTCTCATTCCTCAGTCTGTCTGTACATCCAGGGTTGCCCCATCCCATCCCATCCCAGATGCAGAATCTGGCACTTGCTTTTGTTAAACTTCATACAGTTGCTGATTGTCCAGCCTTCTTGTTTGTTTAGGTCTCTCTGCAAGGCCTTTCTAAAGATAAGGGACAATCAGTCTAATCAGTCACAGATAAAATCAAGATTTTTTTTTTATTTAGAGGAAAGCTAATAACATGATAAAAGTGAATATTTAATTTCATTCCGTTCACAAAGAATGAACAACAATCTGCTGAAAATACTGAAAGAAAAGCCTTTTACTTTAATGATGTTCCTTGGGTGTGTCCAAAACTGAATTAATACCAAGTTTCACAGTATAGTCTAACCTCACAAGATTTATTCTTGAAGTCTAGAAAGGCAACTTGCATAAGCTGTAAAGTGTTTTCATCATGATCATGCATAATGCAAGTTAAAATGTTGGCCAATCAGTGAGTATTCACTGATCTTATTCATAGAATCACTGAGGTTGGGAAAGACCTCCAAGACTATCTATTCCAACCTTTGACTGAATACCACCTTGTCAACAAAAGCAGATTGCTATGTATCATCCAGGCAAATTTTTTTGTAAATTAAAGTGATGAGCATTTTTTAGTGGAGACTGAGGTAGCTGAAGATATGTTTCCCTGGGGAGGATGCATGACAAAAAAACAACTGGGCTAAACCAGAGCAGCCATGAAGACAATTTTGCATCTCAGGATACCACAAGTATCTGTGAAAATCTTGGTAAAATTTCAAATTTGAATGGCTAATCACTCAAAGAATCTGCCCAAGATTTTCTGCACCTCT
This sequence comes from Eulacestoma nigropectus, assembly GCA_013397775.1. NCBI lineage: Eukaryota > Metazoa > Chordata > Aves > Passeriformes > Eulacestoma > Eulacestoma nigropectus. The sequence goes on along the minus strand of VZTE01005801.1, from coordinate 203,574 downwards.
AACTTGTCTATTTGACTATGGTATTTTCGTGAATAGTGAGGAATATGTATGTGTCTTGGTAGGGGAGAGCACTCCAATAGCTAGCAGTACTTTCTCAGGAAAATATTTCTTAGCTACTATTTGAAAGATACTTAGTGTCACCCAATCACTTGCAAGTAAACAGTCTTTGAAGTTACACTGACAGTAAATCCATAAGAAATTCAGTTTATATGGCCCACTGGCATAATCTTTGCTTTAGAAGTAACATTGAAATATAGAAAGGACCATGCTTTTGATTGCTATATATAGAGTATGAAACTTTTGAAAGGAGATAATAGTTTCCTGACACAAAAGTTTTCTGTCATCTGATAAAACTGTTCAGAAAAAACTTAAAAATATACAATCTGAGACAAAATAAACACGTAATAAAAGAGAACTGTCACTAATATATATCTTAAAATTACCTAATGCTTTCCATGATAAATCCTGTTTCTTACTCTTTCCAATTTTTCTAAGCTTTAATCACTTGATGTGAAAATTTCTTTGCTTCCTGCCTGTGTCAGGCTGAGCTATTTGGGAAAATAAATCAGAAAAACTAGCTAGTTCTAGTTCCAAGCTAGAGACAAATAGTCTTGTCAAATGTAAAATGTTCTTACTTTTTTTAAAATATCCTTTGGATGGTGAGGAGTTGCTAGGGGAAGGGGAAAGTAAAACTATGCTGAATACCAGAGGGATTTGAAGACTTGACCTTTTACAAATGTACATAGGCAGCACTTGCGTTATCCAGCAAATTGATGAAAATCTTATTTTTCATAAAGAAACATTTGATTATTATATGAAAATAGTTTTCATTCAGAAACTATTTATGAGGGAAATTCCTAGTTGATCTATCCTGATTCTTTCTTTCAAAAGAGAAATTTGACTTCACCTACTCGTTAGGTTTATGTACAAAGAAAATTTTTATAGATATACAGAAAATACAGATATTTTATGACAAGAAAAATGACACCTGAGGCATTGAGGACAGGATAGAAAAAATAACATCTTGATATACTTTCTAGTAATTTTCAGTGATTAGATCTTTTAAATTTTCTGGAGTCACTATGGTGTCGTATACGGTGAATAATTCTCTCAGCAAGCACTTGCAAAGTAAGAAAGCACTTGTGGTCGAATCAGTTTATATCTTATGCCAGACCAACTCTAATTGATCCCTCTCTTTAGGCGAAATCCTTTTCTTAATGATCCCTTTAAGCATCTTAATAAACAAGAGAAAACTTATCTTGTAGTCTTTCAAGTATGAGTTTTTGATGGAGATTTAATGAGTGACTTTCTACTGTTTTTCTTCTGAGTTTAACACACCTCTAAAGTTAACAAGATGTCTGACATTGTGCAGTGTACTGTTTTGTTTAGCATCATTTAATTGTTATTTTTTCTGGTGATATTGATCTTAAAGCTTACAGAGAAAATCAGTGTCTTCTGGCACTAGCAGTAAGTGTTATTGTCTCAGTAGTTGGCTTGTGGAAATTCATTGACATTGATGTCTGTGACTAATGCAGCTTCTCTCACAGAGCTTATGGAAAGTTAAGAAAGCTTTCAGAAACCAACGTGAGTTTGAGTTACAGTAAAAAAAGGAGCCAACAAAATATCCAAGTCCACAAAATCTGCATTTTGATTGAAGTTTGCAAGGTTGCAGAGTTATCATATATTTGAGAAGATGCTATTTTTTGGTCTTCTCAATATTGTAGAGGAAAGAGTTAATCACCAGGGTAAAAGTATATTCAGAGTACTGCCAGTTCACAGTCACAGGTGCCCTTGTTTCTCAAAGGTAAAATGTCTTCATCTATTCCTGCTACAGGAGGAATTCTAGTTACTCTTATGCTGGGGAAAATGCAGTGTAGTCTGTTTACTTTCTTAAAAATTTGCTGTGGAAAACCAGCTTTATAAAGAACCACTTCTTGCAACTTCAAGATCAGATTTCTACATGCAGAGGAAAGTCTCCACCAGGCCCAAATTTAAGACACAGATACCTGCTTATTAAATACACATTTAATAGTCAGTAGAAATGTATGTAAAGGTTGAAATACCCTATTTTCTACCATATAAGAACCCTCAGGGTGTAATATACATTCAAATTTGGACTGGAATCAAGGTGTACTGCGTGAACAGACATTAACCTAACCATTAAACACTTAAATGTGATGGAAGATGTGTATACTCTTCTATGAAGAAAGAAATAAAGAAGTAAACAAGGCCCACCAATATATGAAAACCACAGTAACTTGCACGTACATATATAAACTTTCACAGGCATTATTCCATTCATGATTATTGCAGATGATTTTATTTGCCCTTAAACCTATTATCCAAAACCTGAAAAAAAGAAAATGTGATCATGTTAACGATCAGTTAAAGGCTGTGTTTCTCAAAGAACAGACTGAGGGCAAGCAGGAACAAGCTTATGTGTTAACTGGCCATAAATACAGCTCACCACATCAGTACGACTGCACAAAGAACTACTAGAGAGTGAGAAAAGAGTAAAAACCCAAGACACCAGATCTTGAAGCTCTGCAACAATAGATTAAATGGTATATATTTTTCAGTGAGTATTCAATTTTGTGCTCAGAAGAAAGAAAGGGCTTTCCAAACAGTCTATGTCAATAAAAAATAGCGTAAAACACGTGTTAACTTAAATTAAAGATATTTCACAAAAAGCTTGTGGAGCAAAACACATAGTTATACTATAGTTGTAAAACAAAATGGAATTTAAAGCAAGAACAAGAACAAAACAAAATAAAGAAACTAACAAACCCCAAAACCATCCAACCAATGAAAACTGTGGTACTCTGGAAAATGAGATCTGACTCCTTAGACATATAATAATTAAGTCTATTCAGTAAACAGTAAAATGAATGATGAAATAATAAATGTCTTAGCCTGAAAAAGGAGAGAATTAAAGGCAATGTGTGTACATACAAAACTATACATACATACATATACATGTACTTCCGTGTATATCTGTACATACATGTGCATATGTGCAATTTTTATTCTATATGTCCATGTGGAGGCCGGTGGGCCTACCAGACAAGAGGCTGATGGGATCCCCTGGAAGGATGGGCCCTGAGAAATGCCCCCAGGACAGGGAGACTAAAAAAGCTCACCCCAGGCTACCCTGTTCCATTATGTTAATTTACCCCAGTTCAGTTTCCCTGGTTGGCCGTTGGCCTTCCCGCCTCTTGCTACCGTGTATGTCCCTGATCCAGAATGTTCTCCCTTCCCTTCTCCCCCATTGGCCCCCACACCTCAGCCACTCCCCTGCTGTTTCCCTATTGGCCCCTATACCTTTAGGCCCGCCTGTGTACTGCCCTTGCACCCTCAGATCATTGGCCCTGATGCTCTCTCCGCCCCTACCCACCCCGTATAAAATCCCGGACCCTCCCTCAGTCTTTGTCTTTGTCCCTGGGCCCCTTCACGTGTGTAGATGCAATAAACCTCCCCGTGGAACTCCACACAAAGACCCTTCCCGTGTCTCTATCCCGTCGGCTTCCTACAAGAGCTATCTGTGGTGTGTGCGTGGAGTGTGTGTTTGTGTGGCACCGCCGAGTGGCTCCGTTAGCTGGAGATGCTTTTGGGAAGGTTGTGGTGCTTTGCCACCTCTGCCCGCTGCAACTTGTCCATATATATTTTTTTATATAACATATGTGTATGCATATGGGTATGTATGTGTATGTATGTATCTATCACCTAGGTTCCAGGTACCAGAAGGAACATACATACAAGCAGATATGTATATGTGTAAATACTTTCCCCTTTTCTTTCCCTTAATGAGAAAATGTTTAGTGAGTTTTAGAATCATAGGATCATAGAATCATAGAATTATTTGGTTTAGAAGGGACCTTAAAGATCACCTTGTTCCAACCTCCTTTCCACTAGGATAGGTTTCTCAGATTCCCATCCAGCCTGGTCTTGAACACCTTCAAAAGTGGGGAGCTCACACACTTTGTGGTCAATCGGCTCCAGTTCCTCACCACTGTCACAGTAAAGAATTTCTTCCTAGTATCTAACCTAAACCTCCTCTCCGTCAGCCTAATAGCACTCCCACGTCCTATCATTACATGCCTTTGTGAAAAATCCCTCACCAACATTCTTACAAGTCCCCATTAGGTACGGCAAGGCTCTTACAAGGTCTTCCCAAAGCCTTCTCTTTTCCATGCTGAAGAACCTCAGCTGTCTTAATCTGTCTCATAGGTGATCTAGCCCTGTGATGATCTTAGTGGCTTTCCTATGGTCGATATCTTTCTTATGTTGGGGGCCCCAGAGCTGGATTCCAGGTGGGAGTGTCAGAAGAGTGGAGTAGAGGGGCAGAACCACCTCCCTTGACCTGCTGGCCATGTTTCTTTTCATGCAGCTCAGGATATAATTGGCTTTCTGGGCTGTGAGCTCACATTGCTGGGTGATGTGGAGCTCCTTGTTTATGAACATGGCCAGGTCCCTCTTCCCAGGGCAGCTCTCAATCCATTCTCCACCCAGCCTGTATTTGTGCTTGGGTTTAACCTAACCCAGGTGCAGGACTTTGCACTTGGTCTTGATGAACTTCATGAGTTTCACATAAGCCCTCGTCTCAACTCTGTCAAGGTCCTTCTGGATGCCATCACTGCCCTTCAGCATTCTGACTGCACTAAACGGCTTGATGTTAGCAAACTTGCTTAGGACACCCTCAATCCCATTGTCCATGTTGACAGTAAAAATGTTAAAAGGTGCTGGTTGCAATACTGATCCCTGAGGAACATCACTCGTGGCTGCTCTCCAGTTGGACATTGACTTGCTGACCATAATTCTTTGAGTGTGGTGATCCAGGCAATTTTTTATCCACTGATGGTTGGTCTACCCATGAAATCTATGTGTCTCCAGTTTAGAAACAAGGATGTTGTGAGACAGTGTCAAATGCTTTGCACAATTGCTGGTATTTCTTTTTACCGGTTAGTCACAATGGAAACGTTCCCTTCCTCATTGTACAGCTAAGCTATACATAGCCGTTTGATGTAAGTCTCTTCATGATTATGATCATAGGAAATTATGTTTCTTTTATCATTCAAAAAAGGAAAGATCTACCTTTACAGCTGTCTTTCCTGGTTTTTATTCTTCAGCATGACCACAATGTGTTTCCTTATTCACAGTTTTAGAGTCATTTTTCCTCTCAAATATGTGATTATCTAGCTCATTTATTGAAGACACATAAAATATGAATTAGTCTGAATTTATAGAATTTCAATGAATGCATGATATTTTCTTATCTCTTGTTGAGAATGCTAAAATTAAATATAGTATTGGACATGTTACTGATGACAACAATTTATGAAATTACAGATATTTAATATTATTCTTCAAGATTTTGGTATGCACTAAGTAATGAACAAATGTGAAATGTGTGTATTCTGCCTCCTGTACAGATGCTGCCTCATTTTAGTACCACACTAAATTACAGAAATTCTGCAACTGAAGTGTACTAGAGTTCACTCTCTCCTACGAAAAATTAGGGTTTCCCACAAACCAGCAAAGGATTCCAGACAAATTAGAAGGCAGATTCCTTTGGTCATTAGTAGTGTCAAAGCACTTAACTATGATAGAATTTTAAAAAACTACTATATGATAGCTTCATTTTAAAATTTTGTGTGTGTATAGTTCCATTGAAACAATAGAATAGTTAATATTCTTGTGCTCTAATTCAGGGGGAGATTTTAATTTTAAATGTTTTGCTGATGTAGATTATATTTTCTACAAAATATTTTTTTGACTGTGTGCTTATTTTCAGTTTCCACTACAAGGGTAAGAGGACCTCTCTAGACATCAAAAGTTCTGACAAAGACAATTTGCTGATGGTAGCTGATGCTTGCAGCTTCACAGAGTAGATAAAAGAGACACCTTTTTTCAGACTGAAAAGTCCTTTCCTCATTTACTTTACAAGTTGACTTATATTATAAACTTTAAATCCCAGCCATATGGCCAAGATTTTTTAATTACTGGTCATCCTATGCACCAATCAAAGAAGAAATTAGCTACACAATCTTACAATATCTAGACAGTGTGAGAGTCTATATTTAAATTTCATTCATGTCTGTGACAGTTGTGTTTTATTTTAAAGAGGACTCTTCTAATCTACTCCAGGTTGAATCTTACTATTGTGAGCAAATGACAACCAAGCCAATTTTAATTACCTTTGGGGGGAATAAGCTGTGACTAAGGCAATTATGTGAGTCTACTGAGCCCATATTATTAACACTAAATGACATTAATATTTTCATATGATTAAGCAGGAATAATAATTATATTAATTATATTTTTTTTAAATTTAAAGAACGAAGAAGTCACCTTATTTAAAAAAAGTCTTAGCCCGTTTTTATGCTACATTGTGCTGCTCTAAAGCCACAGCATTTACATAGACATGGTATGCAAATAATCTAAGTACAGAATGTGAACAGTTCATAATTTAGGATCCAAGTCCCATCTAATTAGTATAACAGTTCAAATCCCTCTAAATTCAAGTTCTGCATATGCATACATTAGCATGAATTAATGTGAAATTCTTGTCTAGGCAAGATTACATATAGGTTAGGGAAAATTTAGGTAGTTAAGATTATGTAAAGAGACAAGTAACACACTGTGAGTTACAAACGGAAAGAAATGATACACAAACATATGGGAAATAACTAAAGAATCTGACTATCACCGGTAAGGTTGAGGAGAATTTTAATACAGATCAGTAGGAAGGTATTTAAGTCAGTGCAAAAATAATGGTCGCACTTCCCTGTTTAAAGTTGGGGGTTTTTTAAGTTTTTAACACATGCTTTGAGATAATTTTCTGCAAGCTTTTTTTCTGACTGCACATAAAGCAAGTTAGATTAAATCCTTAACTATGCATAGGATATGTACAATGAAAAGTTATCCAGAAAAAAACAACACTTCTTTAAACACTTAAACTGATGATGCTCTGAGAAATACATTCTCGTATTTCTTTTAGGCCAAAGGCAGAAATACTGAAACCTTGATGCTTCAAAGGAACTAAAACATTTCTGATCTGTGGTAAGGTTTTGACAGGAGCTATGGTCTCATAACTAAAAAAAAAAAAGGAAGTGGTTTTAAAATATTTTTATTTTTTAAAATTTGCTTTAAATTGCATTTTCATTTTCTTCAGTTTGGTGTCGTTTTGGTGTTCTATGGTTTGTGTTTTTTAAATATGCTGACCAATCTTAAATGAGATTGATACTTTATTAGACAGTAAATGCCAAATGTGTAATAAGATTCTGAACTAAATTTCAGTCAGCATAATAATAACAATTTATCTGAAGGTAAAATCTGCTCTCCAGTGTTAATCTGTAATAAAAAAGAAATATTCTGAAATAAAAGTATTATAAATCCAAGATATATTAACTTTCAATTTACACTAAATTAAACCAGAATTGCCATAAAGGTTTTTAAATTGAAACCTTTCACTAAGGAGACGCATCTTGGGGTTGTTAGAGAGAAGGGGTGTGGTAACAGAGACCTCAAAATACAAGCATAAGCTGAAAGCTAAGGCTTCAGAAATGCTCGCAGAAACATCAGGTCTATAAGCACAAGACACAGATGGTAATTAGTGGTTTATTAAAGGAGAAGAACCTTTGGGTCTTTGTGCAACCCAACCAACTTTAAATGTAAGGAAAAATCCAAAAGAATAAGTCTCCCTCACAAGCAAATATGAATATAATGTGGAACTGTAAACCATTGAAGAAATGCCCAGTAAGCAGACCCTTTTGGGATACATATGAAGTGATCCCAATAAGAGGAGGAAGAAGACACCCCACCAGTATCACACTCTCCCAACAGAGAACTTGCATTTCTGAAATGCATTGATTTTACCTTCTGCATCCCCAACTTCTCCCTGAGAAGACTGATTGCCCACTGACATTAGAACCCAGAGAAATAGTATAAAGTATAAATGAGATGCTAAAACTGGAAAATGGTGACTACTACTCTTGATATCATTACTGAACAAATAATTCTCAGACTCTTAAGACTATAGTTTGCTCACACTAAAGTCTTTTCTTCTCATGTAAGGTTTTTTTCCTTAATCCAGAGAAACTAAAGAAATAATGTGATGACCCTGTTCTTGTGGATTAGTTGTTAAAATTTAATTGCAACAAATTGGGAGAATGTGGGAAAACTAGGCAATAATTTGCGAAGTAAAATGGAAGTGTAAGATTTTATCTTCTAAATGCATTATCTGCTTGCTCGATCAGAAATATTTTTGACCCCAAACTAACTGTAATAAATCAGATTATCACATTTGCACTGCCATTCTCATTACTGAAATGTCTTTCAAAATATTATGACAAAAAATAAATCACAAACATTTGTATTTTTAATACTTTTCATGCCTCAGTTAACTAAAAATAACTGAGACTTTTACAGCAAAAAATAACTACTTATCTTTTTCCCTTGAAATTACGTAACATATTCCAGGCGGCTTGAGGGGCAACCTATATAAAGACAGATTTCTATTAATGCTCTTCCAGAAAGGTAGTTGCACTGATCTTGAATGATCTCCAACTTTTCAGGTAGAAACAAACTTCATTTTACTGCAAGAACACTGATTACTCTTTTAAAAGGACAGTGCATAAAATACTTGGAAAAAAAATTATCCCTGGTTTAGTGTTTATTTGGCAGACTCTGTGCCTTTTACTGCAAATTATCACAAGCACAAGGCAGAGACACTTCAATACATTATTAGAGGAGTCACACAGGTGACACTATCTTTGCTTGATGACTGGCCATGTTCGCCAAACTCCTTCTTGCACTGAGAGGTGTGACAAAAAAAGTGTTTTCATTCCTTTAAACTTAGAAAGTTGTATGCTGTCACAGCTTCTGCACAGCAATATGAAAGTCCTTTTTCTTGCGATGTTCTCCTTGCAGAGACAGTTGATCTTAGCAATTGATTATTATACATGTGATTAGTGTCCCTTTCAATGTGTTTAAACAGAAACCTAGAATTCATAGACAAGTTGTTACTACCTGTTATTGTAAAATTTGACTTACAATAATGACAAGAAACATGGACAAAGTCTTAGTATAATCCATGAAGCATAAAGTGTAGTCTTTAATTTTCTTTTTCTTCCCCTCCAAGGACATTGTACTTCACACATTAAAGAGATCATACATCTTTTTAGGAAATATTTACACCATGTGAGAGGATGCTCAGTTTGTTGTAAACAGTATACACTCACAAACCTTAAAACCTTTCAATTAGTATATTGGGGAATTAAATGCCCCTAAGGGTACTGATGTCTTGATTTTAACTATTGTGTGATGAATGATCTCTAATATGAAGGACTGAGGATTCTCAGCAGTACTGTATGATTAAAGATTAGTACATAGACACAGAAAGGTAGCAACTTAAATGGAGACCTTCTCATCAGAAAGGAAAAGCTAAGCAAGAAGGCAAAGAGATTCCAGGATGACAAGTTTAGTGCCTGGACATCCCAGCTAACAAGCCATTATTGCCCTATTCTTTTCCCAGCAATCTAAGAGAAATCAAAAGGCTGCAAAAAGTAGGAAGGTTCTTACTGAAACAGCCTTACTTTAGTCCATGATCTATTCCAAGGGGCAATCTGTGCTTCAAATGTAGGAATTTATAATATCAAGAAAGGAACCTGATCCTGAAAAACTCTTGTAAAAATCTTCAATCTGGAGCGTTTAATATGCACAGCTGGGCACAGAGGGTCTCGGGGTCTTGCCTGCCCATTGACAACTGTCTTGGGAAAGTGCTGAGTGCCTCACTGTTACCCAGGGCTACCATCGCACAATGCTCAGTATAGCACCTCCTCTCCCCACATAAATTGAAATCTCTAGCACTGACTGTCTCTGACATGAGCATTCTTTAACTAAGCTGGGTTCTCAGAGATATCACACATTGCATTGCACCTCCCTCCTACATTTATTCTTGTTTAAAGGAGTTACAAAAAGATTCAGATATTGCCCAGGAAGTGACTGAATATTCTGGAAACTCCGGACTGTGATTTGTTTTTTGTAAGGAGTAACCAACAAGTGGACATTTCTCCCATCTCCTCTCATATGCAGTCAAAGAAATTGGTGGGTTTATACTATTGCCAGTCCAAATGTGGTGTGTTAATACACCTGGATAGAGAAGGAAAGAACATTTTACTCATTTTTACATGGCCTTTTCAGTCACCCTAGATAGAAAAAAATGCATTCATTTGTACTGACATTTCTTTAAGTTTTTTCATTATACTCATCCGTCCTACTCAAACACAATTTCAATAAGTGAAACAAAATGTAGAAAGCACTAATGGAAGATACTCTAACTAGCATGTTACATTATTTTATATCATACTATCATGGTATTCAGAATTATTGACGTTCATTTAAGACAGAAAAATTACAATAGTTCAGTCAAAGAAATGTTTATCTAGTAACTACAATTTTTGCAATGTAAAATATGTATCTGCATACTATATCCTATGCTTACATAAATAGAAGCACATATACATATTAAGATATATACTAATAGGAATATATGTGTATACAGATATATTTCTCAGGAATAATTTTGAGCTTAAAATGTTTTGTCTATTTGATATTAGGTTAAAAATTGGAAGTTTATAAATTACAGTTTAGAAGTGTTGAACACCGGAAGATTGATGATTTTACTTCAAATCAGGCAATGCATCTAATAATTTTTAAATTAAAACAGATGTAGTCAGGATTGATGCTAACAAAAACCTTTCATCCACCCATAACATTCCTGATAGATTATGTACTCCATTCTAACATATGATTTTAAATTCAGTAGCAAACTATCCATAGCTCATAGCTTTATTAAAATGTAATGTGTATGTTAACTGTTATTTTATGATTTCCAGTGGGAGTGACTGATAACTTATTTTTAATTTATAATTAAATTTATAATTTTTTTAATCCCACTCATAAAGTAGCAGTATAACTCACCAATGCCTGAACCATTTTGTCTTGTGAGTTATGGGGGCTTGCTGTCTATGAGTTGGATTGAAAATCTGTAATTATTTCTTATCAATCCTCTTTTAAAAATAACACATAATTAGACAGGGCTTAGAAAGTAGCAGTAAGATTTAAGAACACTAAATTTTTGTTTTAATCTATAGGAGACATCTTTTTTCAGAAATTTTCAGACTATCAAGGGTTAAAGGAAGGAAATAACATTGTGATAAAAATATTGAGCCTTATTTTGTTTGGTTGGTTAGTTCTGGTATCTGACATTAGCATATTCATCATCTGTTTACTGGGTAAACATTTGGAGAAGTTACTGCGTAGCCAATCTAAACAATTCTGAATAATTGATAGTTATCTAAAGATGTGAATAACTACAGAAGGGGTATCCTAATGACATACTTCAGTGATCCATGCCATTCCCAAATTTGCCTTGCCAAGCAAACAGATCTAAAGAAGCAATTTACAAAGGAAGCTCGTAAACTCAGAGAGTTCCCAATTGTACAGGAAATCACCTTCCATGTAGTCTTAATGAAAGCAAAGTCCTTCTGATTTCAGCTTTATTTCAAGGGCTTTTGTTGGCATCAAGAGTGAAAGTCAATGGTAATGGTCTTTCTTACCTGAGACATACTATTATGGTTTTAGGTTTGCTGCATTTTTTCCCTTCAACACTTTTTTTTGGTAGTTTCTACCACAGGCCTCCCTCTCTGCTTATTCCATCTTACTTTCACATGCTGATTTTACATCTAGTGGCAGTGTAGACTCTGAGATTTTTGCTGTTTCATAGTATGGCTGACCCCAAACCTCACAAAGCAAAACAAAGTTTAAATAGTTGTATGTCTGCTGGTTTTAACACCAGACCATGTATAATGCAGGAGCCCTCACATTGTGACACCAGTTATAATTTTCTTGGCCACTGTATGTATTCTTTTTCTTCTAAAATTTTATTAAGTTGTTTTATTCTGATTGAATTGAAAAAAAGAAAACAAACAAATAAACAAACCAACCAATAAAAACCAAAAAAGCAACTAACCAACAAACACAAAACCCGACAACAAAATTGACTCCCAAACCCAACATCCAAACCTCAAGGGCTTGACCAAATCATCACAACTCTAAAAATCATGTGGATTCATATGTGGCAAAACACAATTCATTTGTAGGACCCAGAACAAAACTAATGCAGTCAGTGAAAGCTGATTTGAACAGCAACACTTCGGTAGTGGCAGGGGCTCGTGGGGTGGCTTCTGTGGGAAACTGCTAGAAGCTTCCCATATGTCCAACTTGGTCATGTCATTGACAATACAGAAGTCAATAGGTGAAAACTGAGATGCAGAAAATTCTGTTTTAATAGCACAAAACACCTTTTTTCTTATATTTTCTTCTTTTAAATTTTAATATTGTCCATCAGCCCCTCTCTAGTTCTGTGACTTTGCAATGTTGTGGAGTTGTGTGTCAGTAAGGCCAGCTGGAAAGATTTAAGTGCTCCAGTACCTTTGTTAGTATTCAGCAATGTTTCATTGGTGAAACAAATTCTCATAAATATGCAGACTGATATATGAACACAGAATGATGTCACAATTTTACAGATTATGAAAGTTCCCTTATGTCAAGTATGAAGAACTGAACAAGAATCTTATTAATTGAACCATTTCAAACAAAAGTGTTTCTAAAAATTTATATAGGTTCATTTATCTCTCTATGTTTTTGGTGGTGGGGAACTAGATGTATACCTGATGAAAAGGTGGCTGCCTTTTGGTAAAGAAGTTGTGTTGTTCCATAATGTCTAAGAATCTGGTCTGTTACGCCTTCTTGTTTGTTAATTTAGAGTTTTATTTTACTTTACTTTTCTCTTTTTCCTTTAGTTTTATTACAATTCTGCATAAATTTTCACAAAAAATATGAACACTATGTCGCTCTCCTGACATATTCATTGAGAGCCCCATCTAAGCAATCATTCAATGTCTGAAGAGACTATATAATATGAAATTGAAAAGGATCAAAATGTTTTCTTATTACTTGTAAAATATTGATAAGGGTAAGAGTTAAAGTAGTCTGGAAAAAAAAGTAGCCACTGAATAATGGCTACTCAGTATTCTCCAAAGAAAGAGCAGAAAGGGTATTCAGATATAAAGTGGAACAGAGGAACCAGCCAATTTTCTTACCATTATGGTATTTGCTGTTACTTTAACTCTTCAGAACAGGCCCTATGGAAGCATGTGTGGGAAATACCCAGAAAAAACCCCAAAGGCCAGTGTTTTCTATAGTATTACTCAATATTCTAACAGTCTTTTTTTTCCTATCCTTTTAGCAATTCAATTAATAACAATAAAAGTTATTTCATCATTTAAAGAAGTATTAACAAATCTAAACTGTAAATATTTGAAAAAATCTTGGAAACAAGAGGTGTTTTCAATGCTAAATGCATAATCTTTCATTCCGTACATTTAATGATAGTATTTTAATTTTATGTGGTTAAAAACCTGCTTGGGGAAATGTATTTACCTTTCCAAATGATAAATTATGATGCAAAATTTCTGGCTAGTTAAGAATCATTATAAATAACCTTGAATATCTTTCAAGAGTGAGAGCCTTAATGTCTAGAGAATTACATATCCTTAGATGTAAAAAGGTATTTATGTATGCTACACAGATCTGCACAGATCTATATGTGATTTTTCACCTATTTTGTTCCAGTATTTCCATAATGTTTTGTTTTACAATTTTTTTTCTAAAATACATATAAGTGCCTGCTTGATATTTCACTTCACAGTCCTATGGAACAACTAGATACATAGGAGTCTTCAGTTTTGAGTTTTAAATTATTGAAAATGCTCAAAGTGTGTGGGCAAAAGTTAAAGGGCCGAGAAACCAAAACACCTTTTCCCTTATACAATAACAAAAACCAGAAAGGGACATATTTCATCTCAGAAAAACTGGCCTTGTATCATACGTATATTCTCAGGAACTCAGCATGAGAAAGGGTTTGTGCAGCAGCTTTATAATCTAGTTTTTCCAGTAAGACATTTCAAAAATGAAGAATTCTACAGAGTGGATCAGAGCTTTACATTATCATTGGAAGGGACTGACTTATACTTCTTCCTTGCAAAGAGAATCAGCTTACAAAGTCATTATTTTCCCTTAACAGAGATGTCACATGAAACGTGGAGAGAAAGCACCGTTTGACTAGGAAGCGAGAGTCACACTTCTGAACTGCCATTCTGTGACAGTTATTAAAAGATCCTTTCTTGTTCTAAAGACCCCCTTTTTTGAATTGTATGGCTTGATGTTCAACACTTTAAATTTCACCTTTTAAACTTGAAAAATGTGAAAATAACACAGAACAAAGTTCTTCTGAAGTCTGAGATCTACAAATGAGCTTGTTTTTCTCTAAAACCAGTTGTGAGAGAGAGCTATGAAAGAAAAATTAAAAAAGACTAGAATTCCAGGCTGTATTCAAAGGAGAGAGATTCTGCTTTTCCATATTAAACAATGTTTCATACTCTAATAGATTTTTGTGTTTTCAGCAGAACTATATTTGGAAAGGTACTACATAGTGTGCTACTTGTCTGTTCTTCATTGTTTTGTTTCAAGGTAGTCTCATATTCAAAAAATAAACATTAAGTATGGAATTACGTTCCTTAGGAAAGAAATACTATGCCTCAGATCAGAACCACTGGGTAGTGTGACTATATACAGCAATTCAAATTGAAATGTAGAGATTTTGTAGATATTTAGCTTGTATTTTTTTCCTATTTAGCTTTGATTAAATGAAAGCAAAAAACCCCTAATAACATATTCTTATAATAATTTCTGCTGATAGAACACAGTGTCTGTAGTAGCATCCTTGCTATAAAATTGGCAATGAATAGTGGATGATATAGTCTTAATTGCATATTGGTGCTGCTTTCCAGATCTACAGTCTTATAACCATAATAGAGTAAGGTGGGTTTTTCTAATTTATGCTAAACTAACTTGTACCGATACAAATACAAACTAATGCAACCTGGGTCATAGACTCAGATCATAGAGGGAATACATAACTGTAAAGTCCAAAGACTCTTTATATGTCTTTAAATAAACTGCTAAAATATCAGTGGCAATCCAGATAAGTACAAAAATAAGTTAAAAACTTCCAATACACCTACTGAAAACCAAGTTATTTTCTGCTGTTCTGACTACTTATCCCTACTAACTGTACTGATGAAGTAATGCTCATTGTAAGGCTTATAATAATCAACAAAAAACTTCCTCTCCTTCCAAAAGAATGAAAAAATTCTTCCAATTTTCTTGTACAAGAAAAATAAAATTGTTTCATATGTTCCTGGAGAATTTGAAGTCCCTCTCTTATTATCAGATATTTACTGTTCTGCGATAGGAACTCCAGGTTTTTACTCTACGATGTGATTGGAACTTGACACTTCCAGAGTGTGAAAATATTCCTTTGAAATTACTGACTGTGAAATAGATTTAAAGAGACCTCATTCTTTCATGAACAATTTGCAGTCAGTAGGATGCACAGACTTTTCATTCAACTTCTTTTTGTGTGAATTTTGGTGGGGTTTGGGGTGTTTTTGTCAGTTGGTTGTTGGGATTTTTGGGGGCAGGAGGAGGGGAAGGGTATTTTTTTGTTGTTTTTGTTGGAGGGTTTTTTGTGCCAAATTTGTGTCTTCCATGGCACAAATATTTACAGTTTAATACATCATGCTGGCACTTATTTTTCACTTTCCCCATCATTAGTGGCCTTCATTTAAACCAGTTTGATAATGTCAAAAGTTGCTTTTCATGGGCCTTATTTAATTTTCATTAGAATATAACAGCATAATGCTTTTTTTTCTGCACTGCATTGACTTACAAATAATGACAAAGGCAACTTGAATTATTTTCTTCCTGCAGTCAGTGCAGTTCTACACATTTTAGGTAAGATCAATTAAAGGAGAAAGTTTTGTAGTAACTATTTGTGAGAGGTTCTTAGAAAATGTCTGAAAGTGACTACAGAATACACAGTATTCACGACAGCTATTTCTGCTCTGTTTTTTAAGAAAAGGTCACCTTAGTTGAATCCTTCATGAAATAAAACTTCTAGCTAATGAGCATCTGTGAACTTGTCCTTGTTTATTCAATTAGAATTTTTATCCACTGGTCAGCAGCTATGCATGAATCCCTACAGGTATTTTGCAAAATCTTTCCGTAAAATCAATGACTCATGTGATTTCATGTGAACTAGCTCCCTTGAACTGTTTGTGTATCTGAAGTAGCTTTAATAATCTGTCTTGGGAAAACACTAATTGGTTTTGAAAATATGAGAATGAGGTCAACATTTATGTTTCTGTCTAATGTGGTACATTTAATTTCACATCCCTTTATTATAATCTGCATAGCTAGGACAAAGTAGAAATGCCCACTTTCATATTTGTGTCTGCTGAAAGAAGTCAGTGGAGTATAGCCAGTGTAGGCTTTTAAAACTTTTTGAGCCTTGCCTTCTTTTCCAATCTTTTTCCCTTAAGGACACAGATGTGTTGTTTAATTGTAAATGTGTAACTATTGTTTTTCCTATGCACAAATACAGTTTTCTAGCAAATGCTGATGTCTGAAGAGGCGTCTTCAAAATCTAAGGAGAAATAAGAATATTTTCCCCAAGGGTTTCAAGAAGCATCAGAATGTAGATTCTTTGTAAATTTAGAGATGAGAATACTAGTATACTCTATTGTGGCATAAAGGCATTAGTCATAGAAGAATTGCTGTAACTACTAACTAGATTACCTAGGAATGAAAAGAAAATGTCAAGGGACAAAAGAGAATGCTTTCAGTACTTGAGATGTTGACCACAACTCAGAAATTATAAAACTGCCAGGATGGAGAAGAAAGAGAATTAGCATAAATTGGTTAACGCCTGAATATGAGGGAACAAAATGAAAAGGAGGTGAAAGTCACAGGAAAGTTTCAAACAGTAGTTTGAAAAGATACTTATAGGATGGCTGCATCAAGTCTAATTGAGGATGAAATGCACAGAAAATGCAGCCACAGTTCTAGAATATCTGCAAATGGAAAGTCTTCTTGGACTTAATAGTATTGTATTTTAACACAGATTTCACCTATGAACCTGCAAGTATAACAATTTAGCCATAGTAATTTACAAGAATTTTTTTGGTGCTATTTACACGAACTCTGCATGAAAGTAAAACTTACATTTTTCATATTATCCTCAGACTTCACATAATTCCTAACTAGGAAGTACTAGTTTTTTCAGGTATGGAAACAGTGACAGAAGATCAAACAAAAAAATACTGTCAACACTTGACAAAATGAATGTGTTTTAAAGTGAGAACCATTATCAGTTCTTTCAGATTTATTTGCACAATGAAAAATGTGTTTCCAATGGACATTGATATTCATTTAATTGTGTTCAAGATAATATGTAGTGACACCCTATAATACATACCCGTTTCACATAATTTTAAATATAATATGGTTTATGATTCTATTTTATTGTTCAAATGGCAAAGCTGATGGAGGTTAATAGCATTAAGTTAAGGTCAAGACAGCCAGACTTTATTCATGAAAGAAATTGCTAGTGTCTGAAGTCATTAGTACAAGTTTGTGGAAGACAATAATTTTCTTTACGGAAAACACTTTTCCATGAAAGAAAAAAAAAAAACCAAACAAAAAAGTTTGTATTTCCAACATAGAAGTGTGTTACTGTAAATGAAAGAAGCATTCAAAAACTGAAAGGTTTCTGGTCAGATTGGATAGTCTGAACTGAAAACATGCAGCTACTAAATTAATTAATCTTTGCAGTAGATTCCCTGATAGCAGTTTTTGGTGTTCAATGAAATTTCTGGGTTTAGTGTATAAATACAGGTAATATATTTCTTGAAGGAGAAAAAAAAAGTTGGTTTTTTGGGTTATTTTTCTTCAAAAATAATGTAGAGAGGGACTAATTCTAATTGCAGCAAAAAAGAGTCACAGAAACAACTATAGAGTTCAAAGCTGAATGTGAAATGTAGACTTACTGAAGAAAATGAAAATCAACTGAAGATTTTCATCAGCATGGAAAGATGTATGTCAGATAGAAAGTCATAGAATCACAGAATCATAGGGATCATCAAAAATCATTTAACCCAATCTGCTGCCAGGATCATGGACACCTTTCACAACACCAGGTTGCCCAAAGACCCCTCCAACCTTGTCTTGAACACTTCCAGTTGTGGGATGTTATAGTGTCTCACCACTGTTATCATAGAATATTTCTTTGTTAGGTCCTATCTAAGTCTACTTTCCTACAAATTTAAAGCTATTGCACCTTGTCTTGTCACTACAAGTCATTGTAAAAAGTATCTATTCGTCTTTTTTATTAGACCTCTTTAACTATTGGAAGGCTGCAATAATTTGTCCCCAGATATTTCTTTTCTCCCGGCTGAACAACCCCAATGATCTCTGCCTTTCTTCATAGGAGATGTGTTCTAGCCCTTTGACTGTTTCCATGGTTCTACCCTGGACCGTTTCCAACAGGTTCATATCCATCCTATATTGAGCACTACAGAGACGGATGCAGTTCTCCAGTTGGGGGCCAGTCTTCCCTAAGATAGTATAGTATCTTAGAAAGAATGATGACTTTTCTCAAGAACAAAAATATCATTTACTTTCTATAGATGAATAATTATTTGTCAGTGTTCTTCTGCACTGCACTTCTGAGAAGTGACAACAACTTTTCGAGGTCACTATAGTCTGTATTTCACATACACCTTCTGTTTTCTAATTCTGCCTTGTGATTTTTAAGTCACTAATCTTATTCCCCAGGGAAAAAAAAAAAGAAGAAAAGAAAGCACTTTCAACATAATTACTATTAAATCTTCATGTAATTAATCATGTTTACTTAAAAATTGATAAATTATTTAAAAGAATTACACCAAAGATGTCTTACAAAAAATCTGAGATTTATGTGGTGAGTTTTTGCAGCTACAGGGGTGACTTCTAGAAGCTTCTTACATCAGACCAAATCTTAGCTGGCTCTGAGATCACCCTGTGACTGGCCACAAGGTTGAGCCCATCAGCAGTGGAGGTAGCAACTCTGCCATGAAGTATTTTAGAAGAGGGGAAAAAAACTGTACCATTTCCACTAGAGAAGAGAGGAGTGAGAATTTGTGACAGAAACATCTCTGCAGACACCGAAATCAGTGCAGAAGGGGGGGCAGGAGGTGCTCCAGGCGCCGGAGCCAAGGTTCCTCTGCAGGCCGTGGTGCAGACCATGGTGAAGCAGCTGTGCCCCTGCAGCCCATGGGGATCCACGGGGGATGCAGAGATCCACCCGCAGCCTGTGGAGGACCCCACGCAGCAGGTGGGTGTCTAAAGGAAGGTGGCCCATGGGAAGCCTGGGATGGAATAGGCTCTCAGCAGAGGTTGTGGGCCTGAGGAGAGAGGAGCCCTCCCTGGGGCAGGTTTGCTTGCAGGACTTGGGAACCCACACTGGATCAGGCTATGCCTGAAGGGAATCACAATGGAGCAGTTAGTGGAGAACTGCAGGCATGTGAGAAGGACCAATGTTGAAGACATTCATGGAGGACTCTCTCCTTTGGGATGGACCCCACACTGAAGCGTATGAAGACAAGAAGTGTGAGAAGGAATCATCATCAAAGATAATGTGTGATGAATTGACCACAACCCTCATACACTTTACCCCTGCACCACTCAGGGGGAGGAGGGAGACAAAATAAGAAATGAAACTGAGTCAGGGAAGAAGGCAGGGGTCCGGGGAAGGTGTTTTTAAGATTTGGGTTTATCTGTCATTATCCTACTCTGATTCCGACTGGCAGTAAATCAATTTCCCCAAGCTGACTTTGCCCATGATGATGAATGGTGAGTGACCTCCCTGCCCTTATCTTGACCCATGAGCCTTTCTTTGTACTTTTCTCTCCCCTCCAGCTGAGGAGGTAGATTAATTGAGTTGCTTGATGGGTACCTGGTGTCCAGCCAGGGTCAATCCACCATATAATAATATTCCATTGCATTATTTTCATTATACAACAGTAGGGAAAAATATATATGCAACCAGTTACATATTTCTTTGAAAGGTACCTGTTTAGGTAAGTTCAACATTTATTTGTATTTGTTTGGGACAGAGATCAAAACCAACCATGTTCAGCAGTCAAATGCACAGAAATAAAAAAAATAAAAAAATAAAAAAAAATTACAGTCCTGACTCCATACCTGGAGAGTTAGCTTTAGATTCACTTTTTACATAGAGATAGAAATAAAGAACTTTTTTTGTCCCTTTTTGGTAAAGAATTCACTTATATTTCAAGATCAGAACCACAGATTATTTTTTAAAAGTGGTTTGAAATAGGCTACCTGTTTTTTATATATGATACTACACTCACTTTTCTTTAATCCAAAAGGTTTGGTCAATATTAAAGATCTCTTACCTTAAAACTGAATGCTGAAGTACTACTCCCTCTCAAAGTTCAAAGTCTTTAAATACCACTGTCTGAACGAAAGGACTGAAGTTAATCATAATGCACTCAGAGTACTGTAGTGAGTTCTCTCAAGTACTACATACCATTTAAACAATATGAAGATTTTTAACAGTAATGTTTTAATTTTTAAAGTCATACATAATCTTCTACCACTGTCATAAATAGATACTTTTTAAGACATAAAAATAATAAACATTTGTAATGGTAATAATTCTGAATATGAGATTATTGTTATATATAAATACTGTTTCAACACAGTAAGCAATTATAATAAGAATAAGCAGAGATAGATCCTCAGATGAGGATAAATTTAGAGATTCATTGGGATAACATTTAAAAAAAGAAAGTATTTCAGGTCAGATGGAAAACAAAAAGAAAAGTAGTATGAGGAGAGGGAAGAAGATGCTCTTCTGGTTCACTTTTCCTCTAAAAAAAGAGAGTTATCCTGTATTTGTCAAACTTAATTCCTCCATAACATTACTGCAGATACTTGATATGTGTCTATTTGAAGTGCTATTCCAACTTTTGTGTCTTTATTGTTATAATTATTTTAGTGAATGTAATTATTCAAAGTATTCCATTTGTACTCTGCTTGCTGTAGTCCAGAAGTCAGTGTATCAATTCAGTTACAATGTGGCTGCTGCCACATGCCTCAGAACTGGGGATACAAAGATTGTGCAATCAAAATTGTCTACTGACTTACGAAAGACTTAGAAGAGCATTTGGCTGATTTATATTTGGAATCAATGCCATATTGCTCTTCATTAATACTGTGAATCTACAGTCCAGTGTATGTAAATGGGTACCTTTATTTTATTGAGATTTTTGCTTGCGAAACATAAGAGTTTTTAAAAATGACAAAAAAAAATGTGATGAATATGTATTTTTCTTTCAATAATTCCTAAATTTAAAATTTTTTTAATAATTACTTTCCTGGGGGAAGGAGAAAGAGGAAAATACACTATCTTCTACAGTGCCTGTAGTAAGTGCCTGTACAGAAAATCATGGAAGGGTTTTCCAAGGAAGAGGGATTATTTTACACAATTTTTATGTCTCTCTTTTTGGTCAGGGAAGAAAAAGGCAAACTTTGCAAATCTGTAAAAAGTGTGACCTAAGGATCTTCCTGAGTATCTATCTGTTTGACAAGAAGTTCTATGTTCCCGCAGAGCCTTGCCTGCCTTTTTACTCCCAGGTGCCTTCCCTTACACACAGTCTAATATATGGAATTACGGTGGAGTGAGGCCTCCAGGGCACTGAAAATGCATAAATAACTACACTTTTATCTGTGATCTTACAGAAGCAAGGAAATAATTATAGATATCTTCTTATTATATTATCCTACATTTTTCCTGGTGGATATAGACACGTCTCCTCCTCTCCTTAAGCTAAAACTATTAAAGAAAAGCTTTGTCGTAGCTTCCTATTCCCCGGGTGAAATTTTCTGAGTGAATTCTTTTCATAGCAGAAAGAATCTTCCTGCTTTCATTTTGTTCCCTTTTTTTTTTTTTTTTTTACCATAATGGTTCACAATATTACTTCATTTTTAAAAGACAGAACACAGCAGCCTGCTGGATAAAGTTACTGAGCTCCTAATCTTGTGATACTCTTTTTATGTCACCTATCAATAGGGGGCAACATTTAAAGATGGAACTATTTTCCCAAATTGTATTACACTTCCTGAGTCTTATTTACAAATACAGAATTAGATGGAAAGGCAGGAAAGGGGGTGGAAGTGATTATTTTGTGCTTTTTAGTTCTGGTGCTGTAGCAAAAGAAATGGACAGAAAAGTAAAAACATGATAGTTTATCTAAGCAGAAGCAGTTAAACAGTAACTATGAAAACAGCCTTTAGCCGTTTTGCACTGACATTCCCAATGTGAACTTTTTTCCAGAGAAAATTAAAAATTATTGGAGGTGAAGAAAATTAAAGAGACAAAAGTAACTAAAAAAGATGTTAGACAAGCAGAGGTTACGTTTCACATCAGCATACATCTGTTTCACTCCACCTAACTTGACATCCGTGGAAGGCAGAGAGTGTGTGTTTAAGTGTAGAAGTCTCATGGTAACTGCTGGTTTCTCTAATTCATATATCAGAGATTTTATTGAGACACAGAGCAGAAAAAGGACAAAGAAAATACAGCTGAACTTTAAAACTAGGCCCTAGTCCTCCATTTGCTCTTCTGCTGTCTAGTTATTAGTAAATCCCTTTCTATCTCCAAAAGAAGATAGATGTTTCACGAATGGTTCCGTATCTCTTCTGTGTTGATGCATGTAACCCTAACAGGATAGCTTCCAGTATGCTGACATATTTCCAATTTTATGTGTAAGAGATAAATGTTCCAGAATGCACATCACTGAAAATTACTATTATCTAAATGCTCTTAAGCTCACTATCTGAAAATGTAAATACTCCTATTGCAAATTTTGACCCAGCTGACTTATTTTAAGCAGAAGCTTGAGCTGATTGTGAGAGAGCAGCTGTACATTTATACGTGTATGTATGCTTTGGGTTATTTTTAACAAACAAGAGAAAAAAAATAAAGGAGGGAATGAAATTCCAGAGTGCCAGCTGCTGAAGGGGAAAGATCGTTACTGTTCCACCAACACCCACTCCCACCCTATCATGCTCCAGTCACCCCACCAATAATGCTGCTGTATTTAGATACATGTTGGAAAAAGGAAAAAAGTACTCAAAGATATGTGCATGTACATATATGTACTTGTATCTATATAGAGAAAAAGACTTTTAAATCTTATTGCATGAAGCAATGCCCTAATAACATGAGGCTCAGCCGGTTTATAGCAGTGACCTGTCAGAAACACAGCAGGTGCCCCTGAGTGCACCGGCCGGCAGATGCCTGAGGAGCTCAGGAGCATGATGGTTCTAGGAGCCCCAGGGCAGTCACACAAATTCCTGTTTGCTGACATAGAGCTGTGTAACAACCTAATGAACCTACACATAAATAATAGCACAGGTGGAGTTGTCTTACGTACAAAACAACAAAAATGTGCAGCTTTTTTAGTAGGGATCTAGTTACACTGGTCCCACTCCTTCAGAATCGGGTATGAAGAACTGATTGTTGTGCTGTCCCGTCCTGTAGTTTATATGAATGTCTCTCATCCCTTACTGCATATTTACTCCTCAGGCTGCACCAGAAATAATTGTAAACTATTTATTTTCTAAAAGAAGAATTATTTTCTACCTTTTCTTCCTACTTACATAATTCCTTCCGATTCCCTAATATTGACTTGGTTTAAAGTGACAGGACTGAAATTAATGGACAGCAAAAATTATTTTCTGCATGCTGACAAGCACACAATTTTCTAAGGAACACCGATAATCAGCCCTAGTTGTAGTGTCCAAACTATCATCAGCCTACCATAAATACTCAACACTGGTACTAGCTATGATGTGATAAATTCCAATTCCCCTTCTTGTCACAGAAGAGGGTTTCCAACAGACACTAGGATCTTCCTTTGTAGTGTGTTTCAGCTGCTGTTTAGTAAATCGGTTTCCCATCAGTAGCTAGCTGCAGGAGTAAAACCATCTGGAATTGGAAAACAGAAGCCTTTAGTCACAGGTTTGGATAAGCAATGCTTTCACGTGGTCCCCTTAGCCCTTCCTTTTGTCTCAAAACAATATACATTTGACTACTGACAGTACCTAAATAGAAGTCAGGTGATGGCAAGGAGAAAAATATATCAAAGACCAGGACAAACTAATAGTGCATTCTCAGCAAAGGTGGAAGTGGTAAGAAATTGTTCTCCCTATTTTTTCCATTGTTACCTTTCACCTCTTCTGGATCTTAGATACTCTTTCAGCAATCTTGGGAAACTACAAGAAAGACTGAGATGAATACATATTTGAGAAGTGAAAAAGATTAAGCAATCATTCTTGTACACACATGGGTTCATGGATAGCAATTCCAAAGGCCCCAGATGGAACTGTTCAGGGCCAGTAAGGTCTGCTAATGCCCTCAGGACCCAAAGAGAGAAAGTCTGAGGGAGCTTGGCTGGTTCGCCTTGCAGAAAACATGGTTTCTGGGATACCTGATAGGTGTCTGTTGCTACCTAGTTGGAGAACCCAGAGAAGATGAAGCCAGACTCCAATTGGAACAGCACAAGTCCACTAGATAAGAGAAAATGAGCAGTCTGAGACTTTCTGATAAATTTCAGTGAGATGTAAGGAAAGCACTTTTTACCACGATCAATCAAATAAGGGAACTAATACTCAAAAACACTGTAAGATGTACATCACTGGAGGTATTCATGACTCAGAACCCCAGGGTCTGGAGGCATTATATCCAATTAGACCTGCCTGAAAAAAGAGTTAGGTTAGGTGATCTCTGGAGCTTCCTTCTAACCCATTACTCTCTGAATCCATGATTAGAAGCAGTATTATCTTCCTATTGGAGCATGGGAAGAGAAAAAGCATTTTCAGCAGTTTAATGGCTCCAGAATACAGAGTGAGCCTGCAGCTATGCACAGAACACAGGATTTGTACTTTGAGAGAGATGCACAGATATTTGGTCAAGTGTACTGCTAGGTTTATCAGGGAGTTATGTCACCTTTTCACATAGAATATCATTGTATAGTAAGTTGGATTAATCTTAACCTGTTCAGCCTGAAGTTTACTATTTACATGTTTACAGGAGACGATAACCCTGGAGCCAAACTGACCTTTTTATAGAAGCATGAGTGAAAACAACTATCGTATTTGTAAAATTCAGTTAAATTATTCATTACTAATCCAATTTATTTCTCAAAGAACATTATAGTTTTAAAGTCTAATGTCAGACATCTGCACTTTACTTATTCCAAAACAACAATTCAGAGTCCTAGAAGCTGGCATTACACGGAGGACAACTTTGTCAGGAAGTGGATTAGCCTGCTTAACCATTTCTATTAGGTAGCATTTAGATGCACACAGAAGCTTTTGAGTCGACAGAAGTCACGGACATCTATACACTGTTAATTCTATCAGTCTCTCCAAGTTCCTTTGAATTTTGTAGCTTTCTTTGAAGCAGCATTAATTGCTGTCAGTTTCAGGTGTGCTCCCTGTGCACTTTTGATGAGATGATTTGCATATGGCTAATCTGCATAGAAACCTGACCTTGAGCCTGGGTATCAGCAGGCTCTGCCCTTATCAGTGGTAAGAGCTAGCCGTGCCTCTGACCCAGATCAGAGAGAAAAGATTGTCTTCAACAATAACAAGAAAGACACCCTATGAAATTTGTCAGACACTTTATTAGCTTTTGATCTCCTTTCAACACTGAATGGCCATTGCTAAATATTTTCCATGCTATTGAAAGAGGAGAAAAAAATCCATCATTATGTGTGTGTGCCTTGGATGATTTTTTCTGGGCTGCTCATTGTATGTCCTCATCATTTTGTGTGTTGCTTATTTTTTTCAAGGCGTTTCACAGCTCTCTGTGATTTCTCTGACCTGTTTTGCTTTTCTATTTCTCTCATCTTTTCTGCTAGACAAGTATAATCAATTATTATTATACTCTTTTTTTCTTTTCCTGATTTTTCTCATATGGATCTTCTGTATGGTAATTGGTGTGCTGCTTGTAAAACTATTAACCATACCATATAACCATACCATCCCTTACCAAAATCCCCCCTTCAAATGACATCTGCCATCTGTCCTTCCATAAATAAAGGATATGGAAAGACCACAAATGCATAAAACTTTTCAAAATCACAAGTATGTGCCCTTAAGAATGTATCTTTTGCTAATAATTTTTGATCTTCCCACATCCTCCTTGATAATTATCTCCCATTTTAAAAGTGTTTATCATCACATTTAGATTATGGTATCTTTATAAGAGAAATCATTTCCAATGAAAATATTTTTGAATAAAAGTACTGTGTTTCCTTTTTTTTTTTATTTTTACATTTTTCCATTGTTAATGATATCAAAAATTCTAATGTGTTTAATGATACAAGATTAAAGTTTGTTTGAAATACATATGCAGCACAGAGGAGACAAACAAGGGCAATATGGGCACTTATTTTTTGTTTCTTTATGCAGTGCAGTTAGTTTGCGCATAAAGATATTTCTGAAACGTAATCTTTTTGTATGGACAGCTTCTGAAAATTCTGGCAGTAGTACAGCTGAATATATGACAAGCAGGAAGATTTAGAAAAATATAAACTTGGGTATTGCGATGTGTTGATTGAAAATATGTCTCATACCAATGGCAAATGAAGTATCTCTGTGTTTGGAGGAGGAGGAGGTGAGTACTGTAATTGTCTGTGATTTGTCCCCAGTGAGGAAAATGACCCAAGGTACTGCTAGAATAAGAGACCTTAGCAAAATAAACTATACTCAGAGAGTTAATTCAGTTGAAATTGGGACACCTCCTTATAATAAATATTCCAGAATCTAGCTAAAGATCAAAGCCAATAAATAAAGTTTCTGTGATCCTATCTGGTTGATTTACATTAGAGACTGAAGGAGATAACGGCAAAGCTGTTGTCCTGAATAAACACACAGGCAAGTTTTCATTGGATCTGCACCCGCATTATGTACAATAACTTGCTGATTACACAATGGGAAAGTAAATTTCTACTGGCCTTTTTTTGTAGCTCATGGCAAAGCTGGTTAACTTTTAGAAAGCATTTTCATACTGTAAATGTTTATTTCATTCACAGATACATTAAAGAAGGGATGTGTCACTCACACAAAATAGCTCAAATCTACTGTATAAAACTTGCAGTAGCACTGCTGGCTACCCTGTTTTCTGACATGCCCTATCAGACATACTAATTTCAGTTGTAAATCAGAATGTAGGGAGGTTCAGCTGCTACAACTCTTTAAAAGGGTATCCCAGATAACTTGTTTTGTAATCCAGTTTCAGTGTTCATTGGCATGTACGACTACTCAAGATGGCTAAAGTTACCCTCAGTGAACTCAAAGACAGCATTCCCAGTGACTTTTACAGGAGTACGATCTGGTTCATTGTTTTTCAATGTTCATATCTCTACAGCAGCAATAAGCATTTTTAAGGGCATGTCTTTGTGAGGGGTTGAAAACCAGTTTTAATCAAAGCATAAACTGAAAGATAAATTATTGAAAGCATAAACTGAGAGAAACTGTTGAAATATATTTCAGTTTCCTTCAGTTTCCAAAATCTGCATCTTCACCAGTCTTCCCAAAGACAAAGCAATTTGTTCATTACCTTGTCAGATGTTATATAGCTTCAATGTGCTGCCTCTTTTAAAGAAAATTGTCATTGTAACATTTTTGACCTAAGCTATGGATTTTGTTTTTGTACTGTACAGAAGATATATTTATATATACATATATTTTTTTTTACCTTCCTCCGTTCTATTTTTAGTGAGAGAAAACAGAAACACGAGATGAAAATATAGACTCAAGCATTTTTGTTTTATACAAAAGTGAAAAATATTTTTTATGGTTCTTTTTAGACCTAAAGCTAAAAACAAAACATTAGCTTGATAACTAGCTAATTAAAGGTATAGTTGCACTTCAAAGTTACATGTTCCTTCGTACTAAATCTTTAAAATGTTTGCATGCCTCTTCTTTTCCAACAGTAACTGTATATATTGTTTGTATTTTTATAGCAATAAGAATTTTTTCTGAGCATTCTGCACAGAGTATAAAAATAATAAAAGGTAGATCACTTCTTGGAAAAGATCCATTCTAGATATGTTTTTCCAGTACTTAATCCTCTGCAACATTCCATAACAACAGTTGAGTTTTAACTCAATTTTGTAAAATACGATACCAAAGAAGCTTGGTAATGTGACAACATTGAACACTCCATAAAACCAGGTTAATAAATACACGCTATTAAATAGTGGGCCCATGAGGTGATGCTGAAGGGAAGATATGCTTTCTGTCCTTTGTTATAATATTTTTGAAATCTTAGCCAGGCTTTAAAAGAGCTGGTAAGTATCATTAACATTATTTCAGCTTAATCCAACAGGAAATCTAAATCCAAGGTCACAAATTCCCATTTAAAAAAAAGAGAGTAGAGAAAAAGGATAGTTAAACCAAAGTTGGAAGTAAAGAGGATATAGTACTGTTTTCCTTACTCAGATATGTATGTATAGGCAATGTTATTATTAATCTGCAAGCAGTTGTCTATAAATAACATTAAAATTAAACACATTGTGCTGCAACATAGCTCTAGTAATTACTTTATTTCATAGACACAATCACATTCTAGATAGAGATGAATGTGCCTTTGAAATTTTAAGGAATTTTCATGCAAAAATATAGATAGCCGGAACCTTGCATACTAATTATTGCTTCAGGTAAAATACATATTTTTATTTTTACCTAAAAAGCTAAGTTTGGGAGGTTTTCACTCAAATTGCAGAATTGCAAAAGCAATTATTTATAAAAATGTAAGCTTGAAGTAATTTTGCAGATGACACCGAGTTCAGTTGAAGTGTTGATCTGCTGGAGGGCAGGAAGGATTTTCGGAGGGATCTGGACAGACTGGTTTGATGGGCTGAGGCAAATGTGATGAGGTTCAACAAGGCCAAGTGCCAAATCTGCCTTTGGGGTACAACAGCTCCAGGCAGCGCCACAGGCTGGGGCAGAGTGGCTGGAAAGCTGCCCACAGGGAAAGGACCTGGGGGTGCTGGTGACAGCAGCTGAACATGAGCCAGGGTGTGCCCAGGTGGCCAAGAAGGCCAATGGCATCCTGGCCTGTACCAGCAATAGTGTGGCCAGCAGGACCAGGGCAGGGATTGTCCCCCTGTACTCAGCACTGGGGAGGCCACACCTTGAGTGCTGTGTCCAGTTCTGGGCCCCTCACTACAGGAGAGACTGAGGTTCTGGAGCGAGTCCAGAGAAGGGCAACAGAGCTCTCAAAGGGTCTGTAGCACAAGTCCTGTGAGGAGCAGCTGAGGGAGCTGGGGTTATTTAGCCTGGAGAAAAGGAGGCTTGAGGGGAGATATTATTGCTCTCTACAAATACCTGAAAAGAGGCTGTAGCGAGGTGGGAGTCAATCTCTTCTCCCGTGTAGCAAGTGATAGCAGAGAGGAAATCTAATATATAGGGTATATACTAGGAAAAATTTCTTCACTGGGAAGGTAATCAGACATTGAAGCAGTCTACCCAGGGAAGTGGTATAATCACCATTTCTGGAAGCGTTCAATAGGTTGTTAGGGACATGGTTTTGTTGTGAACACAGCAGTGTTAAGTTACTATTGGGACTCAGTGATTTTAGAGGTTTTTCCAATCTCAACATTTCTTTGGTTCTATGACTCTATGTATACTGTGACAACCCTGTAATTTAGATTACAAATTCCTTGGGGTATGTGCTGAGCCTTTCCTTTCTGTAACATCATGTCTGTCTTGCACCACAGTTGGAATAGTAACTCTTAAACATACATGTTCAAGATGGTATAGTGCAGTGCAATGTAGTGCAATACAGGAAGTAGTATTTGGCATGAGTTTGAAGTCTTAGGTAATTAAAAACCTGAAACCTGAGCTTGAATGGATTCAAGTGTCCACAAGAACTGTGCAAAACACACAGGAGCAGTAGCAACTAGAGGTCTACGCTGCAAGTCAAGCTTTGGGATGCAAAGGATTTCATGGCCTCTCAGCATAAGTAGAGGTGTTGATGGATATTTGAAATATACCATGTGAAAAATAATGTCTGATATAAAACCACTGCCATGATTTCTTCAAAGATAAATCTACAAACAAACAGTAATGCACAGTGTTTGAACTCCTTGACTGCAAATGAGAAATAAAGCACAAGTATGAATGGTATGGGCTGTTATCACTGTTCATTTAATGGATACAGGACAAGGGCTGATGTTTTTCTGAACCATAACTCACTTGGCTGCAGTACTGATCTTGTTAGTCTCTATTGTTTTGTTTCTTTACCAAATGGTGTCTAATATTCCAAAACTCTTGCAGTCACACTGTTTATTTTCCTGACCCTCTGTCAGAGCTTGCTTGAACCAGAGAGAATTACTCTGTCCAACCATCTCATCACACTAAATGTCTCTATAAATCCATTGGCTAGCTAAAAAATCTACTCAGAAGGGCTACATAGCCTTCAATGACCTAATATACTAAAAAGAACCATGGCAGATCAGAAATCACTATCAAATAGTTTTTCTTTCCAGAGACCATCCTTTCTAGCATACCTAGTAGGGCAACCAGAATATAAGCAAGGAAAGATAAAGCAGGAGGTGGGGTATGTCTGCAAAAGTGACTGGAGGATTAGGCTTGGTTTTCAACATGTGATTGGAATAAGAAAGACCATTAATCACGGCTGTGTTTTCTGTGTGTATCTATTCCCCAATGAAAACAGGACTACAGATCTGATAGTGATCTTGCATTAAATTATGACTTAGTTATACTGAAATTTCATGCACTTATTTGCATGATTTTACATGTATGGGGTGATTCTCTCTTCATTTCCCCCTTCAGTTTTCCCCTTTGACAAGTGAAATATTATTTGCCTTCAGAAAATTGACATGTGCAGCTAAGAGACACTGTGAACTTTATTTCCTTATTTTTGCAATTGGCTTTGCATGGATGCTCTACCACATGCAATAACACCAGTATTTCTTTCCCATAATATATCCATCATTATCATCTAAATTTTCATACATAAAACAGTATTCAGGATTTTTGGTACCTGAGCCATATTTGGAAAGATTATCTTAGGAAAATAGGATTTAAAAAAAAAAAAAGAAAACACCAAACCAAACAGAACAACAAAACAAACTAAAAAACCCCAACCCCAAACCACAACTGAAAATCCCCACTAATCTTTCATTAAATGACATTTGTTACTGTCTAAGGCGTAAATATTCACTTTGTATCTCTTATTAGAAGCAGCTAAAGACTCTTCGAAGCATATTGCTGTTGTCCTGTCCTCAATATGCGCTTTAGAACCGATTAAAGCATCACTGATCTTCATTACTGCTGTTTCAGTCCTCCTGATACTTAATCACACATGTCAAACATATGCCAGACAATGCTGGATGTCATGAAAGTCAACATTCATATTTTCTGTACTTCCTCAAATACTTCAGCTAATGTATTCTCTCCATCTGTTGCAGAAAAGCAAATATAATGATAATACAGCAATGCTGAATTTATCTGATAAATCTATTCTATTACTGCCAAAGACTGAAATTTTTTAAATACTGTTATTTGGTAGGGATCAACTAGGTCTCCTGGACAGCTTTGACGTTCTCAGCCAAGATTCCAGCATTTTGCCTTTGGCCACAGGAGGAAACTGAATTTCCCATTGTGCCTTTAACCTTGCTGCAGAGCCTTCCAACTGTTTCCATTCTTAAGAATTTTCCCCTCTTACTCATAATTTGCTCATATTCAATAACATTAAATTGTGGACAGTCAGACACATAAAATGCTATTATGCAACCTCTTTTTCCTTTCCTCGTACACAAAATCTCTCTCATCAGCAGGTCCCAGCCTTTCTGTGCCAGCCCTCTGTATATCTAATGGAATGGATGACCTCACTTAGAAATTCTAGTCCTTAAAGGAACACGGAATAGCCTATATGTAATGATAAGGGAATGGAAGATATTCAGTGTTAGCTGTCAAGGAGGATTTCCACCATCAGCATTAACCATATAATATAGTGGCAGTGGAGGGCAATGAATGTGGAGAGAAGTGAGAGCAATCAGCAAGCTTTCATTCAGTGAGATGGAAGAGCTTGTCAAAGACACAAACAACTAATCAGTTGCCAGCACTGATTGATGTCCCAGCCTGCATTCAAATCTATCATTGTGACCAAGTAGTGCCTATCGTTTACCCAGCGGATGGATAAACTAGAAGTAATATATGGTGTCTAAGCAAATAGATCATTAATTCTGCTTAATATGTGGGGGCTAAAGTTTAAATCTTTTTCTAAACAACAATCTTTCCCTTCAGGGAGGAAAAAAATAAAACGCTAAAAAAAAAAATCTACTGTGGTTGACTAGGCAACAAAGTTGGGGGTTTTTTACAAGTTACAAATCTATTGCATTGGATTTTATTTCAGTTTATGACACATAATTGTCACTGAGTATTAAATCTATGAGTAAATTTATTAGCGTCTTAATTAAAATGGCAAAGGAAGATAAGAAATGATATGGAAGCAGAGACAGAGGGCTGTCTTATGCTTAGGCTTTCTTATTCCCCTAAGTGTTCCCAAGCTCAGCCCTGCTAAACTATTGCCCTTGACTTTATATTCTTTTTTCTTACTATAGCATGAGAATTTTAAATGTAGGCATACAGTTAATTGGATTTTATTATTGCTTGACTTCTCCTTAATTGCAGGGCATCAAATGATTTCTCAGTGGTTTATAAATTCCACATTTTGCACCAATCAGCATGAAGATTCTGGAAGACGCTCTTGCAAAATATTAACTCAGGTCATAATTACTGGAAAAAAATGCAGTCTGCATCAATATAAATTACACCTGTATTAGGACTGGACAGGAGGAAATAAGAAATCTGCAGTTCTCTAAACTGAAGTTTGGATTTATCTTCTGTCAGTCATCAATAGGGAAAAATGTAGGTGTTAAGAATTAAGAAAGTGCATCTCAATTTTCTACATACGCTGTAGTGAAACAAAACTTTAATCTCTGAAGCAGAAATAGCTAGCAGTGTGATTTCTATATTTTTTGCAGATTATTAAGAGACACTCTGTCTTGTTTTGAACATTGTCGTTAGCCTCTCACTAGTAGGCTACTGCTAATAAATAATTAATAGTTTCATTCATGATTTGTATATTCTTAAGTTATAAATTATTAATATCAGGCAACTAAAATAATCATCAGTATTTATATATTCCATTATGTTTAATATACTTCACTTTTAAGACTGTAAAAGAGTTCAAAAGTACTATTAAAGTATTTGCCTAAAGCGCAAGTCTACTGAACTTGTTACTAAGTAGTATGTTTAGAAACATTAAGGCCATGAAAGAGAATATTTTTCTCCTTTAACTTCCAGAATTATTTTCTGAACAAAAAAAAGCCTTCCTGTACAATTTCGAAATGATCTCCCAACTCAAACCTGACTACATAAGGGTGGATGGCAAACCTGCGAACTGTTCAGCCATGTAGACGTTCTCAAAGTCATTGTGTATACTCAAATGGAAACTTTGACTTACAAGAGAGACTTGACCTGAAACACCTGTCAAGTCATCCTGAGATTCTAATTTTGTTGAGAATCACTGACAAAGCTCAATTTACAATCAGTAAAAATTAAACATTGAAAAAATACTCTCTCCAGTGTTAGTATTTGTCCAGATGCACAGATGGAAACATTCTGTCCTTTCTGAATGGGTACCTTTTTCTCAGTAATCCCTTTACCTGGAAACTCTAATATCATTGTACATTACTGTGATAGCTTTTCAAATACAAAGGCAGTAGAAATGCTTTAAAAAAGTATTTGTAAGAGGCTGAATGCAATGGTTCGCACGCTTGGTTTAAGAAAAGTTGTTTAAACACAATGGCTTAAAAGCACCTACTTTAAAATATATTCACTACCTCTTTGCTTTGAAAACTGAAATACATACTATTTGAAAAGTATTCATCTATGTATTTTTTCAGAATAACCTAGTTTCTTTTAGGGGAATATTTTCTGTCATAAATAAAATATCCATTCTATTAAAATTATCAACAACAAATCATGCTTTAGTTTTTCTTGTAACTGTTAGATAAACCTGAAAAAATATACTTGATTATTAAGTAAAATATGCTATAACGAAAATACTATAAACCTGCCTTTTGTCTTTAATACAAAAATTTGTTTTTCAAACATTTCTTTGATAGCCTCTGTGAGACCCATAAAAACTACATAATCAACTCAAATTCCATGAAATAGGCCCAAGAGGACTGAAATACTTTTCTATACTGGGAAATTTTACTGAGCACATAATACTTGTAAATGCTGTTTATTGCCCCAGCCCCTGTTTTCCAATGGCTGCTAATGTTGTTTTACAATCTTGTGCCCAAACACCAGACTGCAGATTCAGTTACAGGGAATAGCTCGGAGCTCTAACAGTTTTTTCCTCCATTTTTGAGCATGTTTATTCTGTCAGGAGCTTGATCAATTCTTAGCATTTTTGGTGCAGAACATATACTTACGGCAGAGATGTTTAAATAAATTGTATTCGTATTAACCTTCTGATTCTCTGGGCTCGTCTAGACATAATGTCTTAGAATGCTTCTGTGCGTATTGCAGTTTTTTTGATCCCATCACTTTTAGCACAGAATCACATTACATTTGAATCCTGTAATTTTCCAGCAATTAACAGGTTTCAAAATACGTCTTTTGCTTTGGTTTATTTTGGTTTTTAACTTTGAAAAGCAGATGTTGTTTGAACAACCAGATGGTTAAAAACTCCTTGGTATTCAGGTATCAATGAGAGTCCTGGCTAAAAATAGAAAATGGCTGGATGGGATTTGAATAATGCCTATCCATATCTGTGTATTAAGCAGTTAAATAAATTAAACACTCTGGGAAAAAACATGATCTATACAATAAGGAGATTAGAAGATCAGTTTAAATTTTCACTTATACAGTCTCTAATCCATATATATTAGAATGGAATCTGGTGGACCAGAAAAAAGACTAATTTGTGCAAAAATATCTGGTTTTCCTTCAGGAAAACTTTTGAAGTCCTAAAGATCTGAAGAGACAAAAGTTGCTTGAAGTCTCTGACTCAGAAATTATGATGCAGCCATTGTTAAGGAAGGTGCTCACGGTTCAGGTGATTTTCGAATGAGAGATACATGAGATAAAAAAATGAGCACATGATTCAACTCACAACATGCTGGTCACTATGTCAAAGAAATATTGTCAAAATCTCAGGAAATGTAGCTGCAAAGTGTAAGTCACTGTCCGCATAGCAGGCTGTATTTTGTTATATCATCAGCTCCACTGAGTTTAGTGCAATTTGTAATAGAAAAAAAATACTATAACACACACCATAAAAAGGACTAACATATTGCCAGCAGTGTATTTTTATTATTACTGTGGTTTTTCTGGAGACATTTACTGAATTCCAAAGCTCTGAACTCTGGTAAAATGTAGTCAAAGTTTAATAGAAACAGAAGTTTATGAAATTCAAGATGAAGTTTTTCTTCACGAGTGTCTTTTGCATAGACAGGACAAATTTTTGAGTACTTGTAAACTTCTTCCTTTTTTATTTTATTTTTAAAATTTTTTTTTACAAGTCCAGGTGTGCCAGGTGTGTCAGGTGAAAACACATGAAGACTAGAACTAGGCAAAAGCATTAGAAATAGGTAGTTTGAAATTACAGGAATTATACAGAAAGTGGTATTATTATGTAGACTAAATTTCCCCAATGTTGGTGTTTTTAATTTTTAAAATTATGGTGTATGTTTTTATGTTATTTAGTAGGGTGCTTGCTGTGGAGAATAAGTCAATCAGGATTTTGGAAACAGCTCTCTAGAATATTATTTTTAAATCTGGTTTGCATTTTTTTTTTTTTTTTAATTTTCTAAGCCTTTATAGGAATAACCTCTATAGGAATGCTCTTTAAATGAAGAGACTACCTTGATTTAATGAATACCAGGATTTCCAAGGTATTGCTGGGACACCTTTCCCTCTAAGATATGTTACTGTGAGACAGTCCATTGCTCAGTTTAGCCTTACTCACCATGGTTACATCAAACTCCAAATAAAGAACATTCTGTCCAGCCATTCTGGTTTTGTTTGTTTAACTTGGGATTTTTTTTTTGAGATTTTTGTAGTTAATATTTATTTTTAATTTTCCTATAAGCATTTTATCCAAGCTAACGGAATCTGAAACATAGCCCTTGCATTCATTAAACTCTGCAGCTTTTAACTTTTTTCTTTGGTACAGTACTTGCATTTCTAATCATGAACACAAATTTCCTTGCATGGAAAATAGGGGAAGTGTTCTGATTGACCTAAATGGCAACACAAGGAGGTCATGTATTTCACAGATATTTCTTAGGAGCACTAGGTCTCATTCTCCTTATTCATGGCTAAGATTAAGGGAAAAAGCTGCAGGTATTTACCACCCTTCATAGAACCTGAGTATGAAATTGAGAAGGAATCAGTTTATATGCAATTGTGTGAGGAGTTTAGGAAAAAAAGAAGCATCTTCTTTTGGTGTTTGAATAAAAAAAAACAAAACCAAAGCAAAACAAAAGGCAGCTATAGTTACCAGGACTGGTTCTTTCATCTCTGATAATGTATATATGCTAGGAAAAATGAGAAAATGTTCTTCAGTAGTAAAGGCCATATTTTATAGACATGACAGGAGTGTTTTTTGTTTTCCCTAAGGAATTTTTGAATTCCTATGCTTTAATGACTTATTGGGACAATGGGTAGGTATGCAAGCCTTCTTTACATCTTTAGAAGTAAAGTGAGTGAAAAACACTTTATCTTCCAATATTGCAATCCTATGACTAAATTAAATCAATGACATTCATCCTACAGAAAATATCTAGGATCCTGGCATGCCGTTGAGTCCCTAAATTTTATTGCTTCCCTAGAAGTCCTTTCTGTAACAAAATAAGGAACACCATAATCTGGAGCGTCTTCATAGGCACAGTTCAGATTTCTTTAAAAGAGACAGTAACCAATACTACAAAAATCTCAAACAATAACTTGGATTAAGAGGCATCCTTCTTAGTCAGGAAATAAGTTCATTTGCCGCTTTCCCTTCTCTTTTATTGAATTGCTGACACCACATCATATGGTAGACCATTTTGGAGCTCTACCACTCACACTTGCTGTTTCTTTTACCTCATGTTGATTACTTTGTGAGGTAGACAGGATCTTGCCTGAGGATTGTGTGATACCAGCAGAAGAATATCTTCAAATATTTATACAAAGATGCAACTTTTTCTTGTAGCATGTTTTAAAGTGTATCATTTCCCTTAGGAATAACATGCTTTGATATACGTGTTACTCTACAGCCAACTGAGAAAAACCTTAAATTTTCATCAAAATAGGGACAATGCAGTGATATGCCATACCTGTGAATTGCTTTGTTTCTTATTCTCCCTTTATAGACACTAAATAAGAAACAAATAATCCTGGAGAAAAATAAAATTGGCATAGGTTGACTAGTGGCATGTTTCATTATTTCTTGTCCTGACCCGAAAGGTGGAGTTACTTCTGCCTCTAGACAGATTTTAGCCAGT
This sequence comes from Eulacestoma nigropectus, assembly GCA_013397775.1. Classification (NCBI taxonomy): domain Eukaryota; kingdom Metazoa; phylum Chordata; class Aves; order Passeriformes; genus Eulacestoma; species Eulacestoma nigropectus. The sequence continues at coordinate 165,940 of VZTE01005801.1, read as the reverse complement.
GTTTAACTTTCTTCCTATCTTTTATACAGTCATCTGCAGCTGATCAGCTTCTAGGATCCCAATGGAAGCAACTCTGAGGTACAGTATGAGGTTTTTTGACTGTTTTTTTTTTTTTGGCTCACTGATCCTCATGCGTAAATTGACATCTTTTTTTCCAGGACTGAAGGGACTAGAATGCATGGACAAAAGGGACAGCGGTTACAATTTTTTACTAAAACTTTAAATCCCCAAACCTCCTAGTCTGTAGTCCAATCAAATCTAAATTATCCTTGCAGATTAGATTTGCTTAATACTTTATGTCTGGTAACATTTTGTCAAAGAACACACAATGCATATTCTCTTTCAAAGCTGTTGTAGTATTTTGCTGATAGCTGCCAAAAAGAGCAACAAGTGCATGAGCAGTCATTAACCATAGGATGTTGTCAATTACTTATACATCGACAATATCCATTTTTAACTAAGCACATTTTGTATTTTCACACTTCATGTCAAAAGGTGGCATAGCTAAGCACTACAAAGCTTTGGGTTTTTTTTTCCATAGTTTCATCATGCATGAATGCATCTTAGAACCATTTTAAATGCCATTAGGTGACAGAATATTATTTGTAAAACAGTTTCTTTCTAAATGGTTTCAGAGGTGACAGAAAACACTAGCTTAACACATCAATGGCCTGCAGAAGAACAGAACAACTCAGAAGCAGCAATGAAAATCTCTACCACATTACCACCCCATCTTCCCGACAATTTAGAGTCAGTAATTTCTTTTCTGAGAAGAATTCCAATGTTCAGCCAAATCCTGAGCTAAGGCTGAGTGGGGGATAAGAAAACCCCAAGAGGTGAAAAATGGAGCTATTAATGATGCTTTGGTTTTCTGCATATTTGCTTGCATAGAACTCTCTTTCAATACATTTAACATAGATCAGTAAGGAATTATCAACTTGTGTGACACTCTTTTGGTGTCAGCTTACATTGCGCGTTAACTATTTGCATAAAGACAGGCAGTTTTCTAGTCCACTACAAGAAAGGTTCATGCATGCAAGGTTCAGAAATCCTGAAGTGAAATCCTCTCTTTGACACATATGTAATTTGTGAGTGTAGGCACAGGTTTGTAAAATGAGGAGAGTACTACTATTTTTGGATTTTTCCCTTTTTGTTTTTCTTTTGTCCTTTATGTTTTGTGTCTGCTCAGTTGCTGAGATCCTCGGAGAGCCTCATAATTACTAAGGATTTTCAACATAACCTCTGTGCTTTAATAATACAAACAATTAATGGGGTTTATAAAAATAGTATTAATCAAATTCTCATATGTGGCTGTGTTTTGTTGCTATACGTATAGATGTTTGTGGCTGCTTTGTCTCCCAGGTAATTGGATTGACTTAAACTGGATCACCTCTGGGATAATTACTCAAAGACCTGAGGAAGAACAGAAAAATCTAGCCTTCATCTAGCACCGACAACTACAAATCATTACCAAAACAACCCAAAAAGGCAGAGGAATGTTCTATATGTCATTTATAGTATACTATATTCCAGGCCTATATCTCTGTATCTATATATCTGTGTCTATCTGTCTCTATATATAATGTACATTGTGGTACATATATGTGTACATAGATATTAATAATTATAAATAAGATAGATATCAGGAAATGCAACAATCATAAAATGTATTTGAATCATAGAGGAGTTGTTCGGAACATTTGACACTCACACACAGTAAAGCAGTCTGTTACAGAAACTTGTATACGTACATAGATTTAAGACACTGCTTTCAGCCAGCTTTGGATAGAGTGTTCTTCATGGCACTTTTTGCTTCTGCTTTAGTGTTGCTTAATGGCAGGAGTGTCACTGCTGCATGCTATGCCTGTTTATTATGACTGATGCCACTAATTATACTAATACTATAAACAACATAAACAGAAATATTTGTTCCATCAGCTGTCACTTTTGATACCCATAGCCATAAATGAAAGTCAGGGAAAGAAAAAGGGAAATACTTCATTGATTCCAGAGGTGTGCCTGGCTATTCTGAAATAATTATACTACTTGATGAACCATGGTACTGTCTTCTCTTGTCTTTGTGTTTGATTACAGATCTGATACTAACACTTAATGGGTAAGTGAGCTGTCACAAAGCTTTCCTTCATGCTATGTTTCAGGAAACATTACAACAATTCATGTGATGAAATGCAGCTTTCTACCATATGCTGAAATATCACAACGCAAGATGGTGAAGTGTCTTAACCAATGCATTGCAATGTGATCTGCCACCCATGAAATGGAATGCTTCAGAAAAACAACATGCCAGTTCTTGAATAAACTCTGACTCCAGTACATACTGCAGCCAGTAGACGGTATAAAATGCCTTAAAGTTATCCGCAGATTGCTCAGCTCTTCTGCCAGTATAAAACTAACAGCCTAATTTTAGCTCCACATTGGAAAGAATGCAGTTAACCTTACAACACTGCAGCACTACACTAGAAAGATTTTATTTTAGCCACTAGAGTAAATGCTGACTTTTAACTTTTATAAGGTTATTTATTAAGACATGCAGTTACCTCCCAGTACACACAATTTCTCTATGACTGTGAATAGATAGCAGAGGTCCCAGAATTTATTAAGCTCTGCTACAAATCAAGTCTACTGAAATAGTCATAATGTATTATATTAGTAAGCATGAAAAATATATATGTAATATTATGTCAGCCTTTCAGCATAATGGCAGTGAGATTTGCACCATAGTTCACTATGGCGATCCTGAGTCAGCACTTCCAGGCAGTGGAAATCAAGGGTAACCCAGCTGATAAGCTGAAAGGAAACAGTAATTCTGTTCTTTACTTGCAATAGCTTAACTGGAGCAACCCATTCTGTCTGTACATGGCTAGCCTGGACATCATCTTGCTGGGCTGATAAAGACACCAGCATGTTTTTTGAGATTATGTATTTAATAAAGTGCTATGTTCCTGGGAAAAATGGGGGAAGAAAGGAGAATTTCAGCTGTGTTAAAATTTTCTTGATGACTCACCCATCCTAGATATCATGTACTGTGTTTAGTTTAGTTTAGTTTAGTTTAATGAAGACTGTTGAATTTGTTTCCCTGAAAGGACAATCTCAAGTCACAGGAGTATCTCAAAATACCACAATATTGCTGCAAAAGCAGGAAATGTCTGTCTTCTAAGCAAACTGTAAGGAGGGCTCATGTGGGTAGTGTGGGACTAATTCTTAGTATTTATCTGAAAAACCTTGAAGTGAAATTTGGTTAAGTATTGTTTACACTAGGATGTTGACATGTTGCTTAATCCTCCAATTACAGTCATCCCAGCTCTTTAAAACCAAAAACACATCCAAACTGGTCGAAACTAATGTTCTTCACCAGAGAATGCCAGTAAACTGTCACCAAGATGTAGCAGATGTCATTCTGGTCGTAGTTCAAGGACATAGGGAATCCAAATTACCACTGACAGAAGTGCAGAAATCCTGTCAGGATGATATCGATGCTCTCTGTCCCTCTGTGAGCACCATCAGATTTTGTCATGCAGATGGGAGACAGTGGCACTACCAGAAACTGCCACACAAATACCATGCTATCAGTTGTGACAAAGTGCTGTGTGAAATGGTAATCCAAGACTAATTATGTCAGGACTGTCTGACTCCTGCCTACCCATGATATTATGGAGGATATAGGCTGATTACTTCCTGTGCTTCACTACCTTGACATATTCTAACATAAGACATTAGTGAGTAACTCCACGTGTTCTAAAACCTCCCTAATCTTTTCTTCTCTTATGTCATTATTGAAAATGAATTGCTGATTTGCTAAGAGCTATGTTTTTTTTTCAGGACTTAAAAACCCTAAAACTTAAAAAAACAAAATTCTAAAAAAAATATTTTAGCAAAGTGTTATTTCTTGAAAGAAATAACAGACAAACATTTCACTTAATTTCTCTTAAGAATGTTCCTTCTTTTTTCTTCTAAAATCCCAGAAGAAAAAAACATCCCTGCCCCTACCCTCAAATACTGTTTGGAAATGATTTTTTTTCTTTCATTATTTTCTCATACAGTCATATGAACAGTTAAATAGAGTAATTTTTTTCCAGCCACAAGAATCTCAAGGGTGATTTATGTTGTCTTTCAAGAAACTGCTGAACATAAAATTCTTTATGATTTTTTGTGGGCACTACAATTACAGAGTATGTGAAAGCAGGGTGTCAAAAAGATGGAGCCAGGCTCTTCTCCTTGGTGCCAAGCAATAGCACAAGAGGCAACAGGAAGAAACTGATGTACAGGAAGTTCCACCTTAATATGAGGGAGAACTTCTTTAATGTGAGGGTGACCGAGCACTGGCACAGATTGCCCAGAGAGGTTGTAGAGTGTCTCTCACTGGGGATATTCATGAACCATCTGGACACAATCCTGTGCAATGTGCTCTGGGATGACCCTGCTTGAGCAGAGAGGTTGGAAGAGCTGACCAGCTTGGGTGGGTCCCTTCCAGCCAGACCCATTTTCTGATTTTGTGATTATTGTTAAAACATTTTCACATTTGTTTTCTGCTCTTAAGATGTTGTTTACACCACATAATAAATCACTTTGAACAAGTGCTTGTCAAAAAAAAATTGTAAGATACAAAAGTTTTTGTGATTTGCCACTCCCTGAAAGAGATTTTAAAATCGTTTCTGTAGAGGTAGCTGCAAACAGACATGAATTGGCCCTGCTTCAAGCCACAGCAGCTGAAGCAGTGCAAATCAGGAAGCCTTACAGCCACCTAAGTACTGAATTAACATTTCCTTCATGCGCTGTTCTACCTGTTACCAGAGAGACACTAATGTTATGGACAAATTATTTCTCATTGTCCTTCCTGCTGTTTCCATTATTGAAAGCACTTAACAGCTGCAAAGCTTGCTTCAGTGATGCGGGGTCATTATCAAACTTAGCACCAGTGGCCTGAGAAAACATGTTTATTTGTTTGTTTTTCTTGATTGCGTGTTCTTCTCTACCTTGTTCTCTACATCCAAACAAGAAAAGACAAACGAACACAGCTATGATACACCTCTCTAGGAGGAAGTACCCCTTCAACAAGAGAATCTTGCTCTAAATAAATTACACTCTACTCCACTCCTGGCAAAAATAATGTGAATTATCATTAAAAAAAGAGTCACTGACTTTTTCAGGAATTATATCTGAATGGCCTGAGGCATTGCAGACATTTTATCCCTGTCAATTCTGGTGAGAAGCATAACTGTGAGAAAGAGATGAGTTGACACTGAAATTCAGAGAGGGCAGGGATGGTGAGTGAAAACCTGCATGGTACTTAGTTGCCACTGGGGTTAAACTATGGCAGATAATTGTTCAGTAGCTGCTTCAGGCTCTGAAAGACAGCAGAACACAGTATAAGACACTTTGTCAGAGCTATTAAATAATAAAAAAGAAGTCTACCCTGACTATATGGCTACTCTAGCTAGATAGCAGTGTGAGAAGCTGCCAGATGCTCCTGATATCACAGACATGATCCTGATATCACAGCAGACAGCTAATCTTAGCCATCTAGTTATACTAACAAGATAATGGGGTGATTGCAAGAAAGGAGACAAGAACTTCTTGGTTTGCAAGCTAAGCAGAGATTACCAAGGCAATCCTAAATTCAAAAAACTGGTATCAAAGCAGCTGTAGAAAAACATAAAAGATGGTGCGTTTATTTAGAAAGTGATGTGCAGTAATCACGCATGGGCAATAACTCCGCACTCCTTGAGGTGCAAAGCCAAAGACCTTTATTGTGCAGTCTGAATTCCCTAAATACCCCCACAGAACAGGATATAACATCATGTAAACAGGAAGGATGTTCACCACAGTGTCTCCCTATCACCTGGAGCAGTACACAGACATTGCCTATTATGGTAACAGGTAAACAATCCCCTATAAGGTCACAAACTACAATCCCCACTTCTACAGGTCCAGCTTTGTCCACAAGCCACAAACCTCTCTCCACCCATCCCCGGTGACCTGCGTACAGTCCTAGGGTCACCTCTGGGCTCAGGAAAGAGGCTGTCTCTCCGGCCTTCCGGGCTTATCTCTCTATCACCACATAGTGTAATCCAACAGTGATGAGGGTAGGAATGTTGAAAATGTAGGAATGTTTCTTTTTTAAAAAACAAAAAAGGATATGTAAGGGATGCCAGTAGGAGATCAGCCGTGGTCTTGATCACTGTAGTTTTGTGCAGGACTATAACCCTTTGTTTTTTTTGAACATACTGATGTCAGACTTCTACAGTCAGGAAAGCTGGGCATGTTTCTCTCCAGTGCTATTGAGGGCATACCGTGAGTGCTCTTCTAAACCTCAACAGGGGAACACCCAGAGGGTGCCTTGTAATTACATCATCTCTTCCTAACAGAAAATGTCATGTCGGATTTGAAATCCCAGAACATGAAAGAAAAGCTGTGAAAGGAAAAAATAAAATGCTATGAGAACTTTGGTGAGGCAAAGTGACCAGCAAGATGCTGAAGAAAATGTGCAGCAGATTAATAACTCAAAAAGCAGTTTGAAATCTCATAGAAAACATGTAAAAGGAAAATTTCAAAATACAGAGAATCAAATTGTCTCAAAAATGTTGAACTACAGAAGATGTATCTTGAAATAAGTTTCTTTTAAAAATAGAGATAACTGTACCAGCTAGTTTGTGATGCTTCCTTAACCAAGTTTATACTTGCAATAAACTTGTACTGTAATGTTTGGTCCCATCTTAGTCTATGCAATACATAGTACATAATAGGATGTGGATGGTTTTATTGTTTTGCAGCATCCCAGCTTGTTCTTGAAAGGAAACTTGCAAGTATGTTTACTGAAATAAGAACAGCAAAATCAAAAGAGTAAAAAAAACACCCCAACAGTAAAATGTCCATGTCTTTTTAGAGATTAACTTGCAGAATTTAGGGTGTTTAAGAAAAAAGCTCTCAGCATATTCTGGTTCCAGTTTTAAAAGGCAATTTTTTTTTTTTTTTTT